>BQKZ01003492.1:9651-24039 GCA_036244855.1 Temnopleurus reevesii
TCAAATTCAAAAAGCGATATGCACGACACGCAAGATATCGTCTAATATGAATGAAATGTTTACTTATTTGGTCAGAGTTAGTTTGAAGTTGAACGGGCAAACCTATATTTATAGAAAAGAGTTGTGTACAATACCTGTATCAAGTGCATCTCTTTACTTCAATCTTTTGAAATTGTATTTCATAGTATGTGGCAAATGCTATCCATTACACATATGTATTCAATTATAATAGGAATTTAATTGAACGGTTGTAAAGTGATGCGCTTTTGAAATGTATTTATTAATTTCTAATGTTCATCTATTCATGTTGTAAATTCTGTTGAACAATTATCGTTGCCTGGATAAAGCGGTATAAATAACTATATTTAGAATGGTAAGATTGGATATGCACCATGTAAGAAACCTACATTTTAATGCAAAGTGAAATAAACCTCATACAACCAAAATGGAACCATGTTTGTATCTTTTAAAAAGCCCTTATCATGCTTATAATCCTCTCTAAAAGAATATTATTGAAGAGTTTCATCAGAATGATGAATTTTGAGGATTTTTGAGGACTTCTACAAATCGAACAACCATTCATGTACATTACGTCGTTCAACCAAGGCACACCCGTTCACCATAAGAGATGCCAACTGTTCCAGAACATTGAATAAGGTGTATTTCCACATGAATTCAAGGCTTTCATCACAAGTGAATGGCTAAAAACATAGTAATCGCTGTCATGTTTTCTCTCAATTTTCTTCAGCCGTTAAATTACCAAAAAGATGACAACCGTTCGGGAATATGCACGAGATGTGTTTACGTGTGAATTCATTTTAGGTGAATGGCTAAGAGCATACGACTTTTATTGTCATGTTTCCTCTCACTTTTGTTCAGCTGTTGTATTATTCACATATTTGGGCCTCATTCATATTCCGGAACGGTGGACATCTCTGCACCATTATCATTTACTTGGCTCCCAATTAATCGTTTTACATGGTTTTACACTGCCCCTCTTAAGGCGGATTTACACCTTTGCGTTTCTATCCTGCGTCGGCCCAGTGTTTTTGAAAATTAAAAACGCTCCCTCGACGCACAAAGACGCAGGTCGTATACTGACGTTCTGCGTACGCTCCTTGAGCGCAAGCCGAGCGTCAGTCTACCGTCTGATCTGCGTATACTGTGCGCTCGAGGACCGTTTTCAATTTATTTTCAAAAACGCAGGCCAGACGCAGGCTAAACACAAATGTGTGAGTCAGCCTTTACAACGGTTTTTATATTATCTTTGCTGATCAAGTTCCTTGTTTGTTTGGACTCTTTTTTTTTGCTTCCATCTTAGTTTCGTAATTAATTATTAGACCGTTGTTATATGACTCGAGCAAAGGTTGGTATGTACAGAGGTTACGCCATCTCTGTAATGAAACTATTGTGTGGGTAGGTTTGTGTCGCTAAAGGCCGAGTTACACATTTGTCTTTATACCCGTCAGTCCTTGTGCGGGAGACACGTTTGACTGATACTACACTGCAAAACACTGGTATAAGGTTTAACACCAGCCGGAATATATGTCCTTACTAGAAACGTGTTGACATAACACCCGATTCGAATAATATCGATGTATTTTAACACCGAGTGGTGCTGGGTGTTGATGTTGAATTGATTCCAAGCTGGTGTTATTTCAACACTTTCTGTGCAAACATATATAGATTTCTGCTGGTTTTAACTCTAACACTTGAGTTTTAGCAATGTACCATATATGCATACGTCGAGCGCAAGGCGGGCAAAACCACAAAAATCGGAATCTATTTTCGAAAACTAAACTAGTTTCCAAAGTCCGTTCGGAAGGCCAGTTTTGTCCTTATCAAATCTATTTAACACCGGTCAAGAGTCTACATCACCGTGGCGGAGGGGGGCGGGGCGGGAGAATTTGGAGGCCCCAGCCTCAGCACCCGGGGAGGTAAAAAGGTCGACAAAATGACTGGAGGGGGCGCAAAAGGGCAATCATGGAGCATGATTTAAATTTCATATGCGCTTGACTTACACTTGCTACCAATTTATTAGGGGCCAGCCTTCTAAACAAGCCTCGCTTCTTTGCTGCCTTTATTTTTTTTCTTTTGTCATATTACCATTATTATCTATGACTATGTATATATTTATATCTTCAAAAGAACTGAAAGATAAAATGATTTGAAAACATCTTTTGTTTTAAGATCAATTCCACAACAATAATTCAAATGTGGGAATGAGACTTCGCCGCATTTATTCATGTAAAGCCCCTATCACATAGAAGACCTGATTCATTACTATTCTTACTCATCTGTTTCTTCTTCTTTATCTTCTTCTTCTTGTTCTTCTTGTTCTTCTTCTTCTCCTTCTTTTCTTCTTCTCCTTCTTATTCTTTTCCTTCTTCTTCATCTCCTTCTTCCTGTTGTTGTTGTACATCGATTGTTTTCTGGCTCTTATTTTCACCACCCATCTTGATGAGTACGATCTTAAAATGGTGATATTTATGTTTATGCATAACTTTTGCTTCGGTGGGTAATATCATTCTCAGTAAATTAGTATAACACAGGGCATATTTTTACTGGGGAGAAATGACTCGGGATAATATGGGTAAAATCAAGTTTATTGTGTCTGTTTAACATTGAAAAAATCTGATTATATTGTTAGGAATATTATAGATAATACTTTCTTATCAAATAAAATTTGGTGTTGACATGAATACTTCCTATTCCAAACATCTCCCCCCCCCCTCCTCAGAGTAAGCTATTTTTTCGTATGAAATATTTTTAAGTCTTATGTCTCCTTGGGTAAGCTCTAATGATTTAATAGCAATAAGGGTTTGGGGGCGTTTTCATACTTTTCCAGTAGAGGGGCCGACGAAGAAATTTAATAAGGAACCAAAAAGGGTCTTCACAGCCCCAAAATAAAATAAAAATATCCCCACGAAAAACTGGAGAGGGCAGCGACCTTGCATGAGCCACCAATGAGGTTGGGTGGGATGGTTTCTGCCTACACCCCCCCTAAAAAGGATCAGCCGGTAACGTGTGCTTTTCATTACTTCTGCGTTGATCACATTCATTTTCTATTCAATTCATAAAATGTTTATAGGTTGGGAATACCTGAATGTGTACGTGCTGGAATAGAAATATTTCGATCATTTTATTTTTGCACCCAACTAAGATAAAGAATTATCTGCAATTATTTCAACCGTAACTACAATTATCTAATTGCTCTTTGAATAGTGTAAACATAACCTGTGTCAATAGTTCATATCATTAAGCTCCTATATTTGTCCGTTCCTTTTTAATCTAATTAGAATATATCTAATAATGATGATAATCGGTGGTTATTGTTGAGAAATAACAACCCTGGAAAATATACTTCGTTATCAAAATATTGTATGACGAAGCAAAATTGACCAGAATGACAATCAACATTAGATATGTATTGAAGTGAGAAGAAAGAAGATAAAGTTTTACTACCTGATATGAAACTTTGTTATTCTACAAGGTCTTAAATGGGCTATACTAGCAATTAGGGGTTATCGAAACTTTATATTTTAAGGGCATTTCTATTTATTAATTCATCTTTAATTCGTTAATTTTTTTTTTTTGGGGGGGGGGGGCATTGTTAAAATCGATATTTCACAGATGGTTATTTTATATCCAGTAACATTACTTTTGATGTTGTTTTTCCATTTATCCATAAATAAACCAATGGTATTCGCAGCTTCCATTTGGTTCTGAATCGATCGGGTCGTTCACTCATGGGGTCACCGTTTCGAATCTCAGCATTCAAGCGTGTAAAATTTTATTGAACAAGATATGTCGATCCAAATAAACACTGTGAATAGGATGGACAAAGAAATTGGATAAAGTTAGCAAATCGCATTAAAGCTTCCACATTAGGAAATAACTGACAACACAAAATCTAGAATCCCTATTCAGATGCAACTTGCTATGGAATACATCTTGAAGTGCATGTTTAAATACAATGACATTGATACATTTTGAGGAGGTTTTGGGCCAAACTCATGTTATTAAGGCCGACACACACCTTTGCTTTTCAGCCTGCGTCAGCCAAACGTTTTTGGCAATCAAAAGAGCTCCCTGGACGCACAAAGACGCAGGTCATACGGTGGACTGACGTTCGGCGTACGCTCCTTGAGCGCAAGCTGAACGCCAGTCCAGAATGATCCGTGTATGCTGGGCCGACGCAGGTTAAAAACGCAAAGGTGTGAGTCGGCCTTATAGTAAAACCATAAACCACTATGGTAAAGCAAATAAATAATTTTGGCACATGCTTCAATTTACCATGTGTATAATTCACTTATTTATTTACTCAAGTTTCTTTAAAAGACAAGGTAGTCTCGTTCATGCCACATGGCCTGCTTTGCAAGAGTCTAATGCCGTATACATACATACGTGAAGTGTAGCGTCAATGCTTGGTAAAATAGACTTAGGACCTTTTTACACTGAAATTTCCTTTAATATGTTTGTCTGAGATATGAATTGTCCCACGATTGAACGTCTATATTTGACCATTGTCCGCCATGGTTTCTGTTTAAGTGTGTATATTGCACTAGTTTAATGATAGCAAAGGGTTCAAAACACCAAAACTTCAACTACTGCTCAAGTGTACATGATATGTATTAAGGCATAATGCAAACTTATATTGAATTATCCAACTGACACAAAATAAATTTAGATTCATTATGATTCAGTGTTTCAAAAACCAAACTGAAAATAATCATGATTCCTTCATCGTTCATAATTTGTGCATTAATTGTTTTAATTTTTAAAATCTCTGATGTTTTTTTTTTATTCATCTTGATTAGATAGGACAAAGTTGTTTTCAATCACGCAGCAAAGATGTTACACAACTTTAAAGTTCTGGGCCAAAATTGTTTTGCTTTGATTAAAAGCAGAAAATCCAGACAAACGGATCAAAGAGAATTAGAAACATATCGGGCAATAAATAAGAAAGTTATGAATATTTCAATTTTATGAGTGACCAGTGATTTTATTGCAAATCGACAAGATTTGGTCCCATGTTATGACGTATGTCATGCAGTTAAATATTCAAAAGGTTGAGTTAATAAATGTACCAGCACCCATGTATATATCGACAAAAAAGGAGATTTTTTTTTTCGCGTTTGAAAAAGAGGGGTTCGACACAATAAGATTATAAAAAACTCCTTTCCAAGATGTGCATGATATACGTCATGTCAATTAACAAAAAAATTGCCAATTTACATAAAAATTACTCTTGAGTTATAAATTGAAATGTTCATAACTATCTTATTTATTAGCCGATTTATTTCAAACTCATTTTAATCAGTCTGTCTGATATTTCGTCTTTTGATCGATACAAGAATTTTGTTGGGCAATCCAAGTTTTTAAGCACAGAATCAAGCTATTACACATGACTTTAAGTTATCTGCGATTACAGAACTATTCAAAACAATTTACATTATGTGCATTCTAAACATGAGATCAATGATTAATCGGAGGTTTAGGGAGGGTATTAAGCCCCGGTCACATAGGACCCGGGAAGCAACACGATTCACTCTGACTCTTTGTTAATTCACAGTTAACTGCCTCAGAACAACGAGTCGGGGTGAATCGTGTTGCTTCCGGGCTATATGTGACCGGGGTATTAGTGACTCGGTATTCAGACAAGATATCAGCAGATCAACACGATGTAAATCATTGATGATATCTGAGGGTAATTTATCACAAAAAGTGTCTATAGCGTGCACGGTTATCTCCGTATTATCTCTGTTTGCAATTTAATCATTTGGAAAATATTGTCTTCATATTTTGATAGGGCTAATATATAAATTAGGTTACGTTTAGAAGATTGTCCGATGCATTGAATAAATAGCCTATTAGTTCCCAAACACTGCATGGTATCTAAAAGAAAATTTTGAATTAAAATTGAAACTGTTGTAAAGTCCACAGTGTAATATCTTTTTATCATTTTGATTGACCTGGACACCGTAACATATTATTGATACAATCAATTTTTTCGATAAATCGCAAACTTTTGTACATGATTATTGCCATAGACTAATGATTAATATCAATCATACGATCGATTGGAAAGCTATATCTAACGGGGCTCATGAGTATCATTGTACAGGTCTTATGATCTAGCACGAACTATATTCAGCATGAACTATGATCCAACATGAACTATATTTCAACCACCATGACCACAGGGTCGTAGGTTCGAATCCCACCCATCTGCCCATGGTGTCAATTTCCTTCAGCAAGAAATGTATCCACACTGTGCTGCACTCAACCCAGGTGAGGTGAATGGGTACCTGGTAGGAATTTATTCATTGAATAATCTTATGCGCCTAATAGCTGCACTGCTAAAGCCAGGGTAATAATGCTGCAATCGTAGAGCGCTTAGGGTATTCTCATGAAGAGTTGATAGGTGCTATATAAAAGCCGTTCATTATTATTATTATTATATTAATTATCTCTTTAATTTCGAGTCAGCTGCCCCCAGCTAACCCCCTTTTCTGGGTCAGAAGATATTATGTCTTAATTCTGAATCAACAGTATAGGAACTCGAAACAGGTCTGTTTTCGGACAGATACATCGTCCTGATATGGAGAATGAACAACAGGAAATAAAAGAAAAAAAAACAAAACAAACTTGTAAGAGGGTCACCAAACGTGTTGTTTGTAATCATACGAGAGTCCTCTAAATGCAATAGTCGATATGGCAAACATAATTAGTAGTCATAATATATATACTGAATAAGGTTCATATTGTTACAGAAATAGATTCAATTCAATTTAATTCAAAATAACATTTTTTCCCTTTAACAACAAAAATATATCAATGCTATACAGTCTAGCAATTTATGATTGTAAACAAATGATAGGGTAATTAGAACATGAATTATTAAGGTAAACAGATTGAAGGAAAAGGGCGCAGACACAGAGGCGGGGCTTGTGTTGGATGCGCCGACAAATACAACAAAGGGAATAACGATACATATAACTGATATGCAATACATATATTATACAATAAGAACAACAGAGAGGGAGTATAGGAGAGAAGGAAAGAAGGCTGCAACAGTCCATCAGATAGTTCGACATTAATTTTGTAAACAAACAATATACACATTAATGGATACCCTGTTGAATTCTTGTTGGACTACATTCTATACAAAGACTTAACGTTATGTCTAATAGATTGGTTCCTCGATCTGTCGATTCCGTCTCTGAAGATTAAAATGTTGGAATTTCCATGGTTAATTCGCCAATATAAATGATGCAATAAAAGTGATTTTAAAGTAGACAAAGATGTACAAGCATGTATACTCCATAACGACGGATGATAACGAAATGATAAATTGAGGAAGGTTAAGCTTCATATGTTGCAAAATACCGGTAATATCTGGAAAAAACATGGATGTACATTTAAAATGTATATTCTTTAAGTATACAGTATTTTGTAATGTAACATCACCTGATGTCTCTTAATTTGATTTCTTCTGAATTCTAAAGTTTTAAATAACCAAGTATTGGTCTATCCCATTATTTTCAGAGAACGTAGGTAGGAACCAATCTAAAAGACTTAAAATAAGTTTTGTAGACTCATAACTTGGTAATGTAACATCATCTGATATATCTTAATTTGATCATTCATTTTCCTCTGAATTCTAAAGTTATAAATTTACAAATAACCAAATGTTGGTCAATCCCATCAATAAGCGATTATTCTGACCATTGATTTTATCGATATATTTAGTAAACCGATGAAATAGTTGGAGATAAAGTTCTGCGGTCAATCTATTTTAAGTGGTTAACTAGTGTTTTACAAGTAAACAAATGGTTTAGAGTCAATCGAGTTATAAACAGAAGCGGCTTCTCTTTGGACTTTGATTCGATGGATTCATTTACTAAAGATCAACAAAAAGAATATACATTCAAGATATTCGTCGAACATCAGACCCGATATTTGTCATGAGTTAGGATCAAATTGAAAGCTGAAACCTTAAAGTTTCAGAAACTACAAGAGTAAAAGTGAAGCTTATATACGTGCAGAGTGAAGTCGCATTCTCGACTTCTCGACTTAAACAAGGTGCCAAATGCAAGTTAGTAAAAGTCGCTTCTCACTTTTCGTCCGGAAAAAAGGCGCCAATGTGAGTTAGCACAAGTTCTATCTTGCCCTCTCTCCTTAAACAAGGTGCAAATGCGAGTTTGTACGAATCGCCATCTCGCCTTTTCGACCCGAAACAAGGCCCCTTAGTAAGTTGAAGAACTCGCCTTCGCGCCGCACTTATAAGCTTCCGTAGGACTGCGGCAGTCTGTGAAATCTAGCGTAGACATATGGCTTTTGTTGTCCTATCGTGTTCTTTTGTATTTTATTGAGCTATTAAACAGACTTTAGTGCATTGTATCTCAACAAAACCGCTGGTTTTGTATACAAGGTGATTCATACACGCGGTGGATTAGCAGTGGCTTTGATTTTTTTAAAGTTTCATCATTAAGCCATTTATTTGAAGTGCGGTACAAGACAAATTAAAAAGACATGAAGGCTTTAAAACATATCAATTACTCGCAAAACATCAATGGACATATGCATTTAATGCGTGGCGTGCCACTACAAAACACGAAAGATTTTATAGTTTTTCTTTCATGGTTTCTCGATGGAATAAGATATTTGGATAACTGATTGAATACTTCTTGTAATAATGTTTGTTTTAGATCAAGTATGCTAACCCCGATATTTTAACTACATGGATTGAAAAAAAAATAATTAGGGCTTCAAATGTCTGTACAATCCGTACAAGTTGCATCCCAAGCACTGCGCAATGATTGTGCCCAAACCTTTTGTCGCATTTCTTTTGTCAAATCTAGATTATTATTTTTTTTTATAATAAACTATGAAAACATATACTATATCACAGTTTATTGTTTCTGTTTAAGAAGCATAAAGTTGCACAAATTGAACCTTGCTTGAAAACATTTTGATACTCACAGATCGAAAATACATTTCTAAAATCAACAACACCTCCATCTATGCAACAAAATATATATGCTACAGAAATTAACAAAGGATAATCATGCTCGCACCCATAATTTGGGGGCCGAGGCGGGGGNNNGGGGGGGGGGGTAGCTCAACTAACTTGAAAACAATCCCCTCCCTCGATGAGCAAACAGATTAAGAAAAATAAAAATTTGTAAATATTATTTGTTTAAAAGTTCTCCTGTCATACCATGGGCCTGTAACATAAAAGAGACACGATAAATCGGACACTAATCGTATCTCAATGGTACATGATTTGCCATAGACTTACGATTAATATTTATCGTAAGTTTAATTGCTTCTTTTATGTTACATGGTCCATGAATGACATATTGTTTGCAGTTTTTAACATTTTTAAGTGATGTACATGTCTATGTAAAACCCCAGTCACATAGGACCCCGGAAGCAACACGATCCACCCCGACTCGTTGTTCTGAGGCATTTAACTGTGAATTAACAAAGAGTCGGAGGGAATCGTGTTGCTTCCGGGGTCCTATGTGACCAGGGCTTTGAGGTGCATAGTGACATGAAGCGATTGCCTTGACTGTTTTTTCTAGTTATATTGGTGAAGAAATACTTTTAAAAAATAATAAGTACTCCTACCATACAATGAAAGACATTTCATTCATGACATGCATCATATTGCCTTTCTTGGTTTTTCTAGTTATATTGGTGAAGGCAACGCTATTCAAACAATGTTTACGATTTTAATACCCTCTAATTGCTGTTAATGGAGAGATAAATAAAAATGGAATTTGACCCTAGTTAAAATACACCGCCTCGAGCATGTGTCGAACGTATGATATTCGTGTAGTAGTCAACTATAAATAGTTGGACACATGCTAAAAAGTATTTTCCTATAGGCTTTACATTTGATGTTAAACTTTTTTCGAAAGAATTTACATTTTGAGCATTAATTAAATACATAGGGTGCATGTGTAATTTGGGAGAAACTGAATGCCCGCATTTTTTTAATTGCATGATAACATTAGGAGATTGATTGGATTCATGATTTATCCAGAAATGAAAAATACTTTCTGAAGTAATGAATCGAATTTATTTGAAGATTATTTAATATTACGTTAAGTCTCTTGTCAGTATTGTGATGTAGGCTTATGGTATTTTACACTCTTAAGATAATTTGTTTATCAATCGAACCGTCTGACTAATGGTTTGAATATTTTAACTAATGGTGACATTTTGCGCGTTTGGTTGACAAACCCCCCCCCCCCATAAGAAAAAGACCACGAAAATGCTGATTATCGGGATTTTCAACTATAACGTATGGACAGTATATTTTGTTCACGTTGATGGTGAAGAACTTTTAAAAAGCCCAGAAAAGTGGGTAATTTGCTACCAGTTATGTGTGGAGAACAAGTTTTTCCATCTATTTCAGAATCCACATGTTTCTTGTAATGGAGGACAATTTCCCGCCAATTACTACTCAAATATACCTGGAGGGAATAAGATAGTGTACCGTATGAATGGTATACACATTGTTATCTTATCATCATTAATTAAACATGGGAGGATCTGAAAGGTAAAATAACATTCAAATATTAACAGAATCGAGAGATAAAATGGCGTCGGTTTTCGTCACTGTTGTAATGGTGTAAAAAGACTGGGAGAGAGAATGGTTTAGAGATAAAAATGACATTCTACATGCTTTTGGCTAAAACATGGAATACGTCTATTTCTTAATGATTTGCTTAGTTTATATTCCCCAAAAAGTCCTTGGTTTCAAAATCTCACAATAAAGAACATTGATTCGTAGTATTTAAAGAAAATTCGAAATATAAATAAATAATAAAAATTTACTCTGTTTCATTATCGTCTTCTTCTACCTCCTCTTCTCCTTCTCCTCTTCCTCCTCCTCCTCCTTCTTTCTTTCTTCTTCTTTAAAAGTAAATATGCCCATTACCATTTCATACAGGTGTATAAAAATATTTAATACAATGAGGAAATGTATGTTAAGTAGGCATGTAACTATATAAGTCATTTACATATCAGTCATCATTACTGTTGAAAACAATGAAAAAAACATGTTCAAACGATTTTTCATATCTCCTTCAAAAACTTGCATTTTTATTTTGTATTTTAGATTGCCTTTTATATTTTTGTTGTTAATTGTACAGTGATCGTATTTTCATACGGATAATGAACTTCCTTTATCTGCTGGATTTTTTTAAATTTAATAACGAATCTATAATCACTAAAAACCTGAACAAAAGTAACCTAATCGTGTCATAGTTTATCAATTGGACGTCTCGGGTGCCGCCCATATTCAGACCCCCCCCCCCCCCTCATGCCCTCCTCAATCCAAACATTTTTGTATTATGTTTCTTACATGTTGAATACTATATTACTCATATTCTCTAAGATGGTACCAAAATAATCCCAACGTCACACCGCCACATGAAAAATCATTAACCAGATACACCCCAACATTCCCATTGTATTAAAGAGAAACAATTCATCCGAGCAATTACATTTTTTTTCTTCCTCCAAAGATGTCGGCACCAAACAAGAAGGGACGAAATAGCAACTATTATAAGCTGGTTGTCGAGTAACTTCATGTTTGCTATGAAGTAATAATCAACGCGGCGGTGCAGGATCAAAGTACACTAACGAGGATTTGTATCTTTGCTCGCATCGCCTCGTGATGTGCTTTAACTTGAGGTGTTTCGTGTCGGTTCGGTGAGCGCGAGGGGTGTGGTGGTGGAGGGTATTTTAACCCCGCGTACCCCTCGTTTAGGAGTCATTGGTAGAGAGATCGTCCTAAGGTGAGGAGTATTGTATGGAGCGCGGCGCCTCCTTCGCAGAGAGAGGGGCGGTGGTGGTGGTGGTGATGTTGGCGGCTCTTGGTGGTGATGGTCAAACGTGATGCTGGCTTCTCTATTACCAGCATTTGTACTTCGTCTTTTCCAGTATCCTTCCGCATCAATCCTGTACTGGATTTGGGAACACCAGCATCATCATTATTTTAGCGGCTACTTTTCATCATCTGCATCAACGCTTCAAAGGTAAGTTGATGTCCATTTCTCGATTTTTTTTTTTTTTTTTAATATTGTTGATTCTCATGGACACTCATAATTCTTAAAGTCTTATTCATTTCCATTAGACCTTTAGCTCACCATTTCCATTTTTGTTAAACGTTATCATTCATTTCTGCCCAATGCTTAAGACAAAAAAAAAACACGGTAGGCGCCAAAGTTGTAAATTTAGATAACCTGCTTAAGGCATTACATGCTTAACATTACATTTAGAAATCTTCATCTATTTGTAGGTATTTGTAAGTGAATTACATTTTCGAAAATTACATCTTTTTGTTTCGTTTGTGCTCTCCGTTGGAGAAATATGAATGCGAAACATATCATTCTCTAAATGATTAGGTATCCTACTTCAATTCATTCATTACTTCATTTTTATCGCAAACATGGTCCTAATGGAACGCCAGAATCAAGTTACATTGAGGGTCTTTGGCTAAATGAACTAAACGAAAATAATTTTAAAAAAGTATAATATTTTTCCATCTTAATTGTAGAAAAATGCTAGAAGGTATGATTGCATTTCAATATTAGTCAACTAATACTCGGCAAAATCATATATCATATTCATCACAGTCATACAGCTAAAGCAGGAAATGTAATACTAGTAAATTGTGCAGTTCCTCAGTATACAGATTTATATATAGGGAATGAATATGATACAAAATATAGTGTAAAGTAGAGTGATAAAATAAAGTATAAGACTCTGCGTACAAAACTGTAATCAATAACCATATTTTGTGACACATTTATGCCTCGACTACACATTATTGGGGCTATTTATCTCCCTTCCAATTGATTCTCAGTTTCGGAAACCATCTTCTGTTCAATGTCAAGAAAATCATTAGCATGTATCTGTGTCTTGAATAGAAATTGGGAATAAATTATGCATTAATTACCTGATTAACTGATTACTAAGACGGTGCTAAGACTTAATTGTCCATATTTATTTTTCCTTATGTCTAATTAGTGTAATGTCTAAATTAGTGTAATGTATTTTTAGAAGCACACACTATAACTCTCATATGATTTTAATATACTTGCACCTCGCTTTTGAGCGTCAATTTCACTCGAATATTCATTCCCACCATGATAAGTCAAGCTATTTCCTTTGAATGTTCGTTATCATTTTTCGTATTTCTTCTTGTTCCTCGCCTCCTCTTCTTTTTCCTCATTCTCCTTCTTCTTCTTCCTCTTCTTCTTCTTCTTCTTCTTCTTCTTCTTCTTCTTCTTCTTCTTCTTCTTCCCCTTCTTTTTCTCCTTCTTCTTCCTTCTCCTCCTCCCTTTCGCCCATTTCTTCTTTTCTTAATCAGTTCTCTACTCCACGTCTGTTATCTCTTTATTATTTCCTTTTTATTCTTATTCTTTTGTCGTTCATCTTTCTTTTCTTCCCCTTTATTTTATTCTTCATCACACCCTTCTTCTTTTTCTTATTTATTTTAACACGTCCTCATCATTTCTAATTATATATATGTTTCTTTATTTTATATATATATTTCCTTCTCTAATTATATTTACTCCCTATTAAGGTATTTAACCAATTTGCTTTCTTATTCTTTTCTCTGAAGTTTGAAATTTTAGTTAAATCATTAATCATTGATCTATATTTATTCTTCTTCCATTCTTAAAAAAAACATGGGTAAAATTACTAAATATTCATTTCATTTAAAAGTAAACTTGCATGCTTATTTGAATTTCTGCATAACATGGGGTAAAACTTTAATAATTTTCACACAAAATTTTGCAAATTTAACAGACATGTATTTTCCCTTTTATCCAACATTGAGCTACTTTTTTTAGGAGTGTAGAATAATCATAAAACGCCATATTCACCATGCCACGTCGGCCACATTCTCAGCATCCACCCCTTCTTATCTCAAAAACTCAGCGTGGTCTATTAAATATTAGCCAATTTCGAATATAAACTCGAATAGGTAAATTGGCGCAAAGTTGACGAGATAAGAATTTTTACAATGCCCTAGATTTCCAGCTTATCTTGAACGAAGTCCATCGATTGTATTTGGTCCTTTAAGATATAGGTTGTATGCAAACGAGATATGAGGCCACTCGAGTACGGAATACAGTTTATAGTATTTCCTAATAATTCTTTTTTCTTCCATAGATTGAATTAGCTGTCTTGTATGTGGTGATAAGTTCAATTACCTTAATTTATACGCCAGAGATAAGCAAAACGCCATATCTGTTTTTTTTTAGGAGAAGGTCACGACAATGACACATTAATTAAATTGAATTCTCATTCAGTTCTCAAAATAATTATTACTCAATAGACTATCATTCTTAATTA
>BQKZ01003492.1:30032-42451 GCA_036244855.1 Temnopleurus reevesii
GATATAAACTATTTCCGTAAGATAAAGTGGGTCATGGGACAATGGATCCGATTCCGATTTGAATAGCAGTGAATTGGCGTTCAGCTAAATTTTACGGAACTTATTGTTATTGTTTCTTTCAAAAGCCTTCAAAATAAAATGACGTCCTTGCTTGAATTAAAACTAGAAATGCATTTCGGTAGGTCATTTTAACAAAATATCCAGACTTCAACTAATTAAAATGGCTTATTTTTCACAAAAACATTGTCTCTCAATTTATGTTGAACAGTGATATAAATATCCATAACCAAATTATCCATATAATTTTACAATAGCTTTTGAACTCTGAGAAACCATCAATGCTATCATTTTAGAAAAGCAACACAAAACACATCGAAGTTGCGTTTCAATTAAACTTACAAAAATACATAATTTTCTGTTGTTGGTTTATAACATATTGCATTGCTTCATATTCTGATAAGCGATTAGGATTAGCCTCTCTTTACATCAATTAAAACAAGAAAATGTTTGAAGGAAATAATATCAATTGTCTCTCTTCACTGCACATGTCTTGTAAGGCATAGTATTCCTTGTGAGACCAAGCACGCCCTCTAGCGATAGCGGTGGTGAGTTGTCGGGTTTCTTGAAAGTGAATCTGTGGAGTAGACTTGTGAAACCAAGGAATGTCTCCATCCGAGCTAGCTGTTCACCTATGCACACACGGCGACCTGGGAAATACAGATATTGAAAAAAAATATGTTTCATTTAATCTACAGCACCAGGGGCCAATTGCCTGAAACGGTCTTAGCAATCATAGTCTTGCTAAGAAATCTTAATTTTTGTACCACCCTCGTTACACAGATTTACCAACGTGTATTACTATGTTAAGAGGGTAAAACAAGAAGTTAAGTAGTGTTAGCAAGTACAGGATACCTAAGACCATTTCGTACAATTGGTCCCAGCTTCTAACATGATTTTAACGTGATAGAATTATTCAACTGATGATTACGTTTATTAAAAAAAGAGGGCGCTAGTCATTTGAACAGGACTTTGCCATTTAGTGTCTAGTTGATGAATGTATTTAGACCAAGAAATTCGCTCAACATAATTATATATAACTAGCCAAATGCATGGAGGCATTTGAATAATTACCCCAAACTGATGGGAAATTTTACATTTTGCTTATTCACAGTTTTCAACCGAGATTTACTTTTATACATCATCAAGTGATACAGGGTAAGTATGCATAAGCCAGGCTATCATACCTGTACTAAAGAATATCAATTCAACTTCCCGTCTTTGTCCAGAAACCTTTCAGGTCTGAAGGCATCAGGATCCTTCCAAAGCTTCTCACTGGACAGAACCTTCCAGATGTTGGACATGATGGTGGCGCCCTTCGGGATGGTGTAGCCTCTGAACGGGGTGTCCGCAGCAGCTACGTGGGGTACGCCCAATGCGGCAACGGCTCCTTTACGCTGGACCTGCAACAAGAATGAATCGATGTAAAGCCCGACTCACACCTTTGCGGTTTTAGCCTGCGTCGCGTCGGCCAAGCCTTTTTTTTTAATTAAAAACGCTCTCGTGACGCCGGTCATACGGTGGATCGACGTTCTGTGTACATTCCTTGAGCTCCAGTCGAACGTAAGTCCACCGTCTGATCAGCGTATACTGTGCGTCCAGGGAGTCGACGGAGGCTAAAATGCAAAAGTGTGAGTTGGTGTTAACAGTAATACAAGATAATCGTAATAAGAGTGGAACTGATAGTGTGAATCAACTAAGATAACATACAAAAAAAGTCATTAGGATCCTTCCACTCGACAGAACCTTCCAGATGCTGAAAATGATGATGGCGCCCTTCGGGATGGTGTAGCCTCTGAACGGGGTGTCCGCAGCAGCTACATGGGGCACGCCCAGTGCCGCAACGGCTGAACCTAGAAAAAGGCGGAGCCGATGTAACAGAAATATCGCTTAATAACAGAAATAATACATGGGTGTTACATAGCACAACTTATTTTAATTAATTAAAGTGATCGTGATGAAATACAAGGTAATGAAAGTCAAAAGGCACATTCAGAGTATTAAGGTTGCTTTTGAAGGAAGACGTTGGTGCTGAAGTTTTCAGACTCTATGGGAGGGCAGTTGGATGTGAGTGAGATGCTCGTTCACCCCAAGATCTCTTCGAAACTGGAACTTGTAAAGGATTACTGGCAGAAGATCTATTGTGTTCGCGTAGGTTGGTATGCGTGAATTAAATCATCGTTATTAGAGTGGGACTGATACTGTGAATGATTGTATATCAACTTAAAAGTAATACCAAAAGATACGTTAATTTGTTCACACATCAGATATTTTCTCTGGTTATAATGCTGACAATTTTCCTGGCCATAACATTTTTTTTTAATGCGAAACGAACATTTTTCCAAACTCGCGATCAGTCGCAACACTGAATGGATAAAAGTGGAACACTTCGTGGTTGTCTTACACTCCCATCTTCTTATTTCTATTAATATTGATATCAATCATATTAGCATTTATTTTAATTCTATTAATGTCAATCATTAAAAATAAATATACATATATACCTCCATCATTACAGCATGGGTATAAGGAAGATTATTCCGATCATCTAACTTCGGGAGCCTCTCCCTCCCGACCACCTGATCAAGCTCTGCTTGAACACGTGACTGAACATCCGGGTAAGCCATCATGAAGAGGATGCTCCATTTAAGTGTGGTCGTGGTTGTATCGGTACCAGCGAAAAAGAGGTCTCCTATGGCTGAGTTGAGATTGGTCTTGTCGAAAGATGACATCTTAGAATCCTGTTTATCGACAAAATATAATTGTAATAATAATAAATTGCATTTGTTATATAGCGATTTATCATTCCTGTCGACCAATCAAAGCGCTCACAATATCATTACCCGGTCAGTAGATCCACAGCAAGTTGCCTGTTAGGCGTGCACTGCTAAACCAAATAGCACCTGGGCGAGCGTGGCTGATGTGGATAAGTTTCCTCCAAAGTAAATTAGTGCCGATGGGAATCGAACCCCGGATACCGTGATTGAAGTCGAAGGACGTAACCACTCGACCACCAAAGAGATGCTGAATGTACTACAGATGATACTGCCATGGGCTCTAGCAAACATTATATTTATTCCTGCATCGGAACAGATCCAACAGTGACTGTCTAAAAAAGCGCTTTTGATCTGCACTTCTCGGATTGTACTTAGAACATATATTTCTATAACTCTGAAAGGTCGACCCAGCTAGTCATTCTTGTGCATTTTCTACACACATGTAATTCTGTATATTTCATTTTATTTATTTTTTGTAATAATTATATCAACTGTCTTTTTAACTTGACCTTGATTAGAAATTGTAATGTTTCTTTGGTCATGTCTTCGTGTCCGCTATCTAAGGATTCATTCCTGATTATAACTTAAATTCAAGATTCAAGATTCAAGATTCGTTTTATTTCATTTTTTTCAAACAAACAAGCAAACAAAAAATACAGAATTAATAGATGCGACAAAATAACAACACAATTGTAGACTTATATAAGTACGGAAACGATATTAAAAGATAATAAATAAACCAAAGTCAGAAATCATAGAATAAGTGGGTTCTAGTGACAACATAAACGAAGCATGTTTAGACAGTCTTTATCAGGTGATGATCGGCATTTCATTATCAGACTTTCACTTTGCAGATTGGAGGTGATGCCCTCAGATTGTAAAAGGCGATACATTACAGAAATAAAGTATGCAATACCTTAGTGTCAGCCATCTTCTTGAGATAGAGATCGATGAAATCCCCTGGATGATCAGGATCCAAACACTTCTCATGGTTTTCGATGTGGTTCAGAAGAAACCGATTGACCTCTTTCATGTTCTGTACTAGCTTCTTGGGAGTGCCAAATGGTATCTTTGAGATGCCAGGTATAGGGAGGAAGAGGATTGCCCCACCACCGCTCGACAGTTTCATGTTGGTGTTCATCAAATGAAGAAGCTGTGGAGGGGAGTAAAAATTGGTTGCTCTTTTAGTGTGCATCATTTGAATTTTAATATTAACAGAGGGTAAAGAACAATGAGGAGAAGGAGCCGAACTTAACAAAAACAATATCAAGAAGAAGAACAGGATGATGTTGAAGATGAGGAGGACGATTAGAAGGCAAAGGAGGAGAAAGGAGGAGGAGGAGTAGGAGGCGAAGGAGGAGAAGAAGGGGAGGAGGAGTATAAGGAGGACGAGGAGGAGGAGAAGGAGGAGAAGAAGAAGGATGGGGAGGCGAAGGAGGAGGAGATCGAGGAGTACAATGAGGAAGAGGAGGAGTAGGGGGAGAAGGAGTAGGAGGCGGAAGATGGAAGGAGGAGAGGGATGACGAGGGGGGAGGAGGTGGAGGAGGAGAAGGAGGAGGAGGAAGAGGATGAAGAGGAGGGGTCCCTTTCTGAAGGATCTGAATCTTTTTTTTAATTTTCTTCACCATCTTCTTGGGTGTGCCGAATGGAATCTTTGAGATACCGGGGATGGGGAGGAAGAGGATTGCCCCACCACCGCTGGCCAGCTTCCTGTTGGTGTTCATTAAATGGAGAAGCTTTTGAAGGGAGCGAGATTTTGTTGCCTTTTTAACTTGTGCCAATCAATTCTCAATATTAACAGAGGGTAAAGAACAATGAAGAGGAGGAGGAGCAGAACTTAACAAAAAAAAAAATAAAGAAGAGGAGGAGGAGGTGGCGGAGGATGGGGAGGAGCAGGAGGAGGACGAGAAGGAGGAGAGGGGGCGGAGTGAGGAGGAGGAGGAGGAGGAGGAGGGGGAGTAAGAATGATTGGAACGTCTTTTAACGGCACTATCAAAAGAATTTCTTTGGTGTTCCGATTATACCTGCTATAGGTAGTAAGAGGTGCAATATATATCGGACACAATAAGGTGCTCCCTGTGTTAAAGGAGCACGTTGCACGCTTATTCGTAAGTGTGTAATCGATTGACCATAATGAAAGAAGCCAAAGACATGAGACGCAGCTGTCGTGTTGTCGCCAATGGCCTATGCTCCAGGATGAGTGAAGGATCATACGTATAAGAACGTAAGTGTAATTCATAAAAATCTGCCGAAATTCTTAACTTTACACCGTAATTATTCGGGTAACAGTAAGGGAAACATTGTCCGGACATATATTACTGGGAACGGATCGACGAGCAATTTCATCCCAGCGGAACGTGGAACGAATCGGTTATGAAACTGGTGCTAACGATTAGCTAGATCGTACACTGCAAAAAGTGTTGGAGGAATAGTCCACCTAACCAACAGTTGGGCAATATTTTTCTCATCTGTTAGGCAAATATTTAGGCCCCACAATAAATATATTTTCATCTTATCCAAGAATTGAGCAACACCTTACCACACAGTAATTGAAGTTGACAATTATCATATTTAAGACAAATTTTGCAGAACAAAATGAGGAAACATTGCCCAACAGTAATTGGTTGTTTTGAGTTTTTGCCCAACACTTTTTGTAGTGTACACGCATGGAACCCACCTGTTTGAATTCGGCATCTGAATACTTATACTGCGTACCGAAAACGATGGAGCACACGATGTTTGACACTGCTTGACCAAAAACGACGCCCGGATCAAACGGGGCGCCATTTTCCTCCTCGATAGCTGCTCTAAGCTGGTCCATCTCTACAGCGACCGTGTCCTCATAGCTCTTCTTACCCACGCCGAGACTTCGGAAGACAGAGTGGGTGAATTTCCGCTGCTCGTCCCAAACTTTGCCATTGGAAAGGGTGATTCCTGAACATTTGAATTGCAGTTTCAATATTCTTTTAATTTTGCAATAAGAGATCACAAATATGGTATCATAAAATGGCTGCGTTAATATCAAATTACAATAATACAAACTCGTCCATGGTTTTTACGAAGTGACGGGAGCCAGAGGATACTGTTATATGAAATGAGTTGCAAATCCATTGAAACTTGTCCTTCTAACACGATATAAACTATTTTCGCTAAATAAAATGGGTTCTGGGACAATAGATCCATACGTCATGATTGTACGGACCCAACAATCACAAGCCGGTTGTGATTTGAATCATTGCGTTACAAAGGAGCGTTGAATTGGCGTTCGACTTAATTTTGCGGGTATAGATTAACTCATGTTAAACATAGTATCATAAAATGAATGGATTAGATATGAAACACACTATAATAAACCAGCACACACACTTAGATATAAAATGTATCCAACAATAGGCAACAAGTCGAAATATAATAGACTATTTGCAGAGGGGTGCATGACATACATCATATCACGTGTCTAACAGTTGCCAATTTGCACAACAAAAATCAGTGCTGAATTACATCATTGAAATATTCATAACTTTTTTTTATTTATTGTCCGATTTGCGTGAAATGTTTTATGATCTGTACATTTTTGTGTGATCTCCTATTGATAAAAGCTATATTTTTTCTGGCCCATGTTAGCATTTAAAAAGTGTCATTTCCATTATTTTAGGCAGAAATATTTTTTATTTGTTGAGTAAAACGAACCATTATTTCCGAGGCCAAGTGTTTCCTCAATGATCTGGCTCCTGGGTCTGTCGTTAAGGTTTGGGTGATTGAAGGCTTCCAAGATGGCGTCATATGAATTGAGAAGGATGAACGTCGTTGGGCCGAGCTTGTAGGAGAGCACGTCGCCATNCCCCACAATAAATATATTTTCATCTTATCCAAGAATTGAGCAACACCTTACCACACAGTAATTGAAGTTGACAATTATCATATTTAAGACAAATTTTGCAGAACAAAATGAGGAAACATTGCCCAACAGTAATTGGTTGTTTTGAGTTTTTGCCCAACACTTTTTGTAGTGTACACGCATGAAACTGACCTGCTTAAATTTGGCATCTGAATACTTATACTGCGTACCGAAAACGATGGAGCACACGATGTTGGACACTGCTTGACCAAAAACGACGCCCGGATCAAACGGGGCGCCATTTTCCTCCTCAATAGCTGCTCTAAGCTGGTCCATCTCTACAGCGACCGTGTCCTCATAGCTCGTTTTCCCCACGCCGAGACTTCGGAAGACAGAGTGAATGAATTTCCGCTGCTCGTCCCATACTCTGCCATTTGAGAGGGTGATTCCTGAACATTTCATTGTTAGTTTCGATATATTTATTTAGCAATAAAAAAAAATTACCAGCATCCCGATGTAAACTATTCCCGGATAATAAAGTGGGTCAACGGACTATAGATCGATACGTTGTGTATTTAACTGTACGACAAACCGATCACAAGCCGATTCCGGTTTGACTAGCATTACAAAGGAGCATTGAATTGGCGTTTGACTTAATTTTACCGAAAGAGATTAAATTGTGTTATATATAATATCATAACATGACTGCATTAATACAAAATTACAATAGTAAAAACTATAAGAATCCAACACACACACTTTTATTTATCCAACATTAGGCAACAGATTGAGATATAATGAACTATTTGCAAGTACATGGCATACGGCATATCACGTGTCCAAGAGTTGCCGATTTGCATGAGAAAAAAAATCACTGTTGAATCAAAGCTTTCTTATCTATTGTCCTATTTGCGTCAAGCATTTTTGTTTTCTGTTCGTGTGATTTTTGTGCGATCTGCTACATATATCCAAACCTGGTATCATTTCCATCATTTTAGGCAGAAATATTTTTAATATGTCGAATAAAACATACCATTATTGCCGAGGCCGAGTGTTTCCTCAATGATCTGACTTCTCGGTCGGTCGTTAAGGTTTGGGTGATTGAAGGCTTCCAAGATGGCGTCATAGGAGGTAAGAAGAATGAATGTCGTTGGGCCGAGCTTTATAGGAGAGCACGTCGCCATATTGGTCCGCCCATGAACAGTAGAGATGAAGAGGGTCGGGTTTGGCACTATGAGGAGCATTGACAAGAGAAGGGAAATGAATTTTGTTTCGGAAATAGGTTGAAAGTCAAGATCATTTATTCAACGAAAAGCACGAAGATTT
The DNA here is from genome assembly GCA_036244855.1 of Temnopleurus reevesii. Lineage (NCBI taxonomy): Eukaryota > Metazoa > Echinodermata > Echinoidea > Temnopleuroida > Temnopleuridae > Temnopleurus > Temnopleurus reevesii. Next base: position 38,031 of record BQKZ01003492.1, read on the forward strand.
TATGGCTTGTCTGAAACACGGAATGGACGGATTGCTTATAGCTTTGTAGCATTTTTTTTTTAGAATCGCCTGTATTATCTTCATTATCATTTTAGAAATAAGCTTATTATTACCATAATCAACCACCATCTGCAAAAGTTCATATTCTTATTCATTCCCACTCCACCATCACCATCAGCATCATCATCATCACCACCACCACCACCACCATCATCGTCGTCATCATCATCATTATCGTCACCGTCACCACCACCACTACCAATATCATCATCATCATACCACTACCACCACCATTACCACTACCACCAACACCACCACCACTACCACCACTACATCTACCACAACCATCATCATTATTATCATCACCACCACCACAATCACCACCGCCACCACCACCATCATCATATCATTAGTATTACCACCAGCATCATCATTATCATCGTCATCTCCACCATCACCACTACCACCACCACAAGCAATATCACCACCATCACCATCATCACCTCCACCACCACTACCACCATCACCATCATCACAACCACCATCACCACCACCATCATCATCATCATCAGCATCATTACCAGCATCATCATCATCATCACCAACAACAACAACATCATCACCTCCACCACCACTACCACCATCATCATCATCATCACCACCACCACCACCATCATCAGCATCAGCATCATTACCACCAACAACAACAACATCATACCACCACCACCACCAACAACAACAACAACAACACCCTCACTACCATCATCACCACCAGTACCATCACCACCTGTATCATCACCACCATCATCATCATTATTGATCTCGTGGGAGCGTCCCAACAAAGCCTAATACATGTAATACCCCATGAGCTCCCACGCGACTCCGATGAATGGCCAACCCTTTGGTCCAGGCGGAAGGTTCTTGGGTCGAGACACGATCTGCTTCACCAACCACATGACCACCAACGCGATGGCAGAGGTCGTGAGCAGTAACCTGAAATCAGTCAGCCACTCCATCATTATCTGGGGATAGAAAAAAAGTAACATATAATTGCAAGAGAAAGTCGAGTCTACAGTTGACGTGAAAAAAAAATCAACCCTTCCCGATGAAAGACATTGTCATGATTACTTTCCGTCAATAGTGCTAACATGATAATCGTAATATTGAGACGCGCTTTCGAGCATTGCACTGGTCGAAAAACATATACTTAGTAAACATGTAAACAATTATTATGTGCGCACCGAGGAATCTCCCACCCCTTTCCCGTGAGGGTTAGGGGAGTCAAGTTTTGAGCTGATGACTATTCTTTTTGGCTAGTCAGTCCTGAAGGGGGGGGGGGGGCTCTCTGGGTGTTGAAATAACATGGAACGATCTACCAAGCGGATTACAGAATTTCAATATCCCATGACAGTTTTAAATGTGTTTATAACAAGTTATTTTTAAAAAAGTAATATCATTGTCATGTATTATATACATATATATAATATTTTGTAGTTCATTATGTATTTATGATTTAATTTATCTACATTCAAATGTTCTTGCTGTTCTATGTTTATGTTTTTAATCTCAGGACCATGATGTAAAACAGTTTTAACTGATCTTGTTATCCTGAATAAATATGTTTGAATAAATAAATAAACAAAAAATCCTAAAAGCGCACGTGCATACATGCACACATGCATACATCAAACTTCCATAGTATTTCAACAATATATCTTTTCGTTCTGAACGAATCTTTGTTCATTTTAGACCCAATTTCATGGTTTTAATATATTGGTAATTATATGTGAAACCTCCATACTAAAAACATTAATGCAAAATGTAATGTCATTTTTATTCTGAAAGTTCGACTGCAAAAATAAATTTATTGTAGTAATCTAAAAGTTTCAGTGAGCACATCTCTTCCAAACCATGCATGCATTGTTATACTACGCTTTTCATTATGTTAATTTTTTTAACCAATTTAGAAAAAAATGTACTCAATTAACAGGATTATACTAAAAAAAAAGGGAAAAATTTCTTTTCATCATGCTTAGATATTTGCAGATATTTTCTTCTACGATATATCATCACTACTCTTCTTCCTCTGCAAGTTCACTTTCTATACCACACCAACGTCATCTATACAACACATAACAAACACCAAATAATGAAATGGATTGCTCAAGATTACTTCCATTGACCATTTACTGATACCCAATACCGTGGAAGAAAAATCAGCAATCTTCCGGAATGATAGACNTCTAGATATGGGGATATAAAAAAGTAACAGAAAATTGCGAGAGAAAGTCGAGTTTATAGGTGGACAGGAAAAAAAATCAACCCTTCACGATGAAAGACATGGCTTTCCGACGATGGTGCTAACATGATAATCACAATATTGAGACGCGCTTTCGAGCATTGCACTAGTCAAGTAACATCAATTTATTACGTAATCTGACGGTTCAATATTATGTGCGCACCGAGGAATCTCCCACCCCTTTCCCGTGAGGGTTAGGGGAGTCAAATTTTGAGCTGATGACTTTTCTTTTTGCTAGTCAGTTCTGAAGGGGGGGGGGGCCTCTGGGTGTTGAAATAACATGGAACGATCTACCAAACGAATTACAGAATTCAATATCCCTTGACAGTTTTAAATGTATTTATAACAAGTTATTTTTAAAAAAAGTAATGAATTCTTTTAATTATTAAGTTATTTGTTAACAATTAATTTATTTTTGTAATATATAATATTTAACTTATATTTTGATGATAATCTTATTTTTTAATGTATCTTTTTACAAGATGTACTTAATATCATTGTCATGTATTATATATATATATATAATATAGGTTTGCCCGGTCAACTTCAAACTAACTCCGACCAAATAAGTAAACATTTCATTCAAATTAGTCGATATCTTGCTTGTCATGCATATCGCTATTTGAATTTGACAGAAATAGCAAGCAATTTCGTCTTTGAACGATCAAAAGCGTTAATGGCTAAGGTAATTCGTTTTTGAGCGATCGAGTGTGTTTATGAAAAGACGTTTTCGTTTATGTAGTATGAAATTCAAAAACTTAAGAGTCGACAGTTCGTGGACGCTCGTCCAGCTTTTGAATTCGCTTTTGAGCAACCTAGTTTTGAAGTATTTATTTTAAAGTACAAGTACAAGCATGATCTAATTTTATATATCAATATTATATATAATATTTTGTAGTTCATTATGTATTTATGTTTTTAATTTATCTACATTCCAATGTTCTTGCTGTTCTATGTTTATGTTTTTAATCTCAGGACCAGGATGTAAAACAGTTTTTAACTGATCTTGTTATCCTGAATAAATATGTTTGAATAAATAAATAAATACAAAATCCTAAAAGCGCACATGCATACATGCATACATGCATACATCAAACTTCCAAAGTATTACAACAATATATCTTTTCGTTCTGAACGAATCTTTGTTCATTTTAGACCCAATTTCACGGCTTTAATATCTTGGTAATTATATGTGAATCCTCCATACTAAAATCATTAATGCAAAATGTAATGTCATTTTTATTCTGAAAGTTCGATTGCAAAAATAAATTTCTTGTAGTAATCTAAAAGTTTCAGTGAGCACATCTCTATCAAACCATGCATGCATTGTTATACCACTTTTTTCATTATGTTAACTTTTTAACCAATTTAAAAATGTACTCAATTACCTTTCTCATTAAAGGATTATACTAAAAAAAAAGGGGGACAAAAAGAAAAATAAGATATATAATTTATTGTTTGTTATTTCTTTTTATCCTGCTTAGATATTTGCAGATATTTTCTTTTATGATTCATCATCACCACTCTTCTTCCTCTGCAAGTTCACTTTCTTTGCCACACCAACGTCATCTACAACACATAATAAACACCAAATAATGAAGTGGATTGCTCAATATTACTTTCATTTACCATTTATTGATACCCAATACCGTGGAAGAAAAATCGGCAATGTTCCGGAATGATAGACGTAGTACGTGGATTGGTTTTTACACAGGGGTCTGTAACATAATAGATGCAATTTAACTTACGATAAATATTAATCGTAAGTCAATGACAAAGTACGATAGATATACGATTCAATTTATCGTATCTGTTTTGTGACAGGCCCCAGAACGTGGGATATCGTTAAATGTCTCCCGTTGTCGGTGTGCGATAACTTTTTTTATCATAGATTTAAATAAAAACGAACCCCGTTTTAACTCTAGCTCTAAGGTTTTATTCAGCTGTATGATTGATCACATGAATATCAAGCACAGTGAATATCATCCATTCATTGAACAGCAGGGCGGGTCCATGATTCGGCAATAAAAGGGGTGTGGATCAAGGGAGGTTCCAGACCGTGGTTTAATTGTTCTTCTCGCCGCTGGCCAGACTGACAAACGAAAAACACATTCTTCGCGTA
>BQKZ01003492.1:52620-64053 GCA_036244855.1 Temnopleurus reevesii
ATATCATGTCCATAAATTTTATGGGACTGAAATTTAAAATATTGCACCGTGCCCTTGGAAGCACTATCATCTTAAAGATACAATCTCATATGACTTAAAATGTTTAAAAATTGCCCATGTGCATTGAATTTGAAACTAAATTTTCTTGGGAGAACATTTGGGGTTCACATGCTAGCTGACGTAAATATTGGAAACGGTGTTTAAGTGACTGAAATAGGCGGGTTTACTTATATATTCAGATTTATGTGCGTTTAACGTAGTTACGTGGTATTCCATAAGACTACAACACTTGGAATCCAGTTTGCATACATTACTTGTTGCTATGTCGGGCAAGCCTCGGGCAAGCTTTTGGGTTGTCAAGAACAACCTTTGTGTTACAGGTATGCATAAAATATGCATCTATTAGTAAATCCGCCTATTGAAAATGAGTCTTGCGTAATACCAAGTTGAAAAAGTTGTCATGTTGCACCGTGACCTTGGAAGCACTTTTTATCATAAAGGTGCACTAAACATAGGGTATAATACATCGTTGAAAATAAATCTTGCCTGATGCATAAGTAAAAAAAAAAGGCGCAATATTACACCTTAAAGACACTTTTTACAGTAAAGGTGCAATATTGAACCTTTTACTTCAGATATAATATAACTTTTCAGAGAGGTGAAACATCACACGTTTTCTCTTAGGGATTGTTTTTTTTTTCAAATACAAATCCAGCACTGCAGGAGCTGTGGGGTTCGAACCCACACTATGAGAGAACACTATCCCGAGTCAAAAGCTTAACCGCCTGCGCTTATCGCTGCTTTTGACCAATAGATGAATTTATAACAAATCATTCAAATAATTCGTATCCGTGAATGGGTGCAATACATTTCCCATATATATACAGCGAAAGTTCCGAAGTCCTATAGTGTTCATTAGTCAAAGTGTGGCGAGACACAGCGTAGTCGGGAGGTTGTTTGGCTTGCAATGAAATGATCCTCTATGGTGCGAGCTTTAACCTCAACCGCGTTCGTTTTATATTACTATATATTTATTGCAGGGTATATTGTACCATTATACGAACGCGCAATATGAAAAAGTGGAATATTGCGCTCAAATATGTGCTTCAAATTTTGATTTTTTTTAACGTACCATTAAAGGCCCACTCCAAGTATAATTCATTGATTTGTTTAGTATATATTTCTTTTATAATAATCATAATAATAATAATAATAATAATAATAATAATAATAATGATAACAATAATAATAATAATAATAATAATAATATTGATAACAATAATAATAATGATGATGATAATAATAATAATAATATGAATGTATATAGCACATAATAATTAGGAACATTCTCTATGCGCTTCACAAACAAACAAATTCGATGCGTCTACCAACATAAAGACAACATACCCTCCCATGCCACAAGTATTGCAACATAGCAAAATTGCGTTCGCTTTCCATGTCCATTGATTCACCTGTCGTATTTTTTCTTATTTTTCATGAAATGTAAAGAAAAATCACAAATATCTATTGTTGAAATGAAAGTGTCATACACGGTTTGTAAATTATGTAGGGTAAAACAATTCTTAATTTAGTTATACCCTAGGTACCAAAGACCAAAGACGACAAAGGTGGAAAATTGCAATGTCTCGACTTGCAGATTAGTCAACGGCTTCTCGCAAAATTGTTTTCCCTTTATTTAAATTGAACCATGACTTGTTGAATACTTCTGCTAACAAAAAGTGTCAAAATCTATACTCCATATAATGCAAATAAAATAGACAACCTGGGTAGAAGACGTCACTGTCAGTTCCTTCAGGACATGTGTTTTTATAATTTTTTGGCACAACGTGTATTGGCCATTCGGTTTTGAGAATGAGCAATATAATTCGGAAAAGTTATCGTTCTTAAGTACAGAAACTAATCCTGAGATATTTTATGACATTTTTCTTCATATGGCCAATGCATAAAATTGATTTATATGTGTGTCCTGAAGAAATTAAGAGTGGTTATATGTTGCAATATATATGGCATGGGAGGGTAAATTGCAGTGCATGTCGATTTTGTTGGAAAATATCACGGGCATAATCAAACCAAAAAAATGACACCAATGAGCAGTTGACCACAATGACAAATTGGCCACACTGGGTAATTATTAACCATACCTATCAAATTGATTGACCCCATGAATGAATTGAGCCTACCAAGCACTCAACCCTGATTGAGGATATTGATACCTGTCCGCTTCACTAAAGGCCAACTCACACCTTTGCGTTATTAGCCTACTTCAGCCAAGCGTTTTCGAAACTAAAAAGCGCTCCTTTGACGTTCGGCGTACGTTCCTCGAGAGCNATCAACTGCAACTTGCGATTGATTGCAACTTTTGAGCAACATCCCATAAGGGTCAATTGCACGAGATGGTCTTAGCTATCGTATTCTTTCTAGGACGTCTTAACGTTTTGTACCACCCTCGTAACATAGATATACCAAAGTTTATGTCTATGTGAAAGAGGGTGACGCAGAAATTAAGAAGTCTTAGCAAGTACAAGATAGCCAAGACTATTTTGTGCAATCGGCCCCGGCTTCTAACATGATTATTCAACTGATGATGATTACGTTTATTAAAAAAAGAGGGCGCTAGTCATTTGGACAGGACTTTGTCATTTAGTGTCTAGTTGATGAATGTATTTAGACCAAGAAATTCGCTCAACAAAATTATATATAACTAGCCAAAAGCATGGAGGCGTTTGAACAATTCCCCCAAAATGATGGAAAATTTTACATTTTGCTTATTCACAGTTCTCTACCGAGATTTACTTTTATACATCATCAAATGATACAGGGTAAGCGTGCATAAGCCAGGTTATCATACCTGTACTAAAGAATATCAATTCCTCTCTCTTGATCAACTTTCCGTCCTTGTCCAGAAACCGTTCAGGTCTGAAGGCATCAGGATCCTTCCAAAGCTTCTCACTCGACAGAACCTTCCAGATGTTGGACATGATGGTGGCGCCCTTCGGGATGGTGTAGCCTCTGAACGGAGTGTCCGCAGCAGCTACGTGGGGCACGCCCAATGCGGCAACGGCTCCTTTACGCTGGACCTGCAACAAGAATGAATCGATGTAAAGCCCGACTCACACCTTTGCGGTTTTAGCCTGCGTTGCGTCGGCCAAGCCTTTTTTTTTAATTAAAAATGCTCTCGTGACGCTGGTCATACGGTGGATCGACGTTCTATGTACATTTCTTGAGCTCCAGTCGAACTTAAGTCCACCGTCTGATCAGCGTATACTGTACGTCCAGGGAGTCGACGCAGGCTAAAATGCAAAAGTGTGAATTGGTGTTAACAGTAATACAAGATAAGCGTAATAAGAGTGGAACTGATAGTGTGAATCAACTAAGATAACATAAAAAAAAAGCCATTAGGATCCTTCCACTCGACAGAACCTTCCAGATGCTGAACATGATGGTGGCGCCCTTCGGGATGGTGTAGCCTCTGAACGGGGTGTCCGCAGCAGCTACATGGGGCACGCCCAGTGCCGCAACGGCTGAACCTAGAAAAAGGCGGAGCCGATGTAACAGAAATATCGCTTAATAACAGAAATAATACATGGGTGTTACATAGCACAACTTATTTTAATTAATTAAAGTGATCGTGATGAAATACAAGGTAATGAAAGTCAAAAGGCACATTCAGAGTATTAAGGTTGCTTTTGAAGGAAGACGTTGGTGCTGAAGTTTTCAGACTCTATGGGAGGGCAGTTGGATGTGAGTGAGATGCTCGTTCACCCCAAGATCTCTTCGAAACTGGAACTTGTAAAGGATTACTGGCAGAAGATCTATTGTGTTCGCGTAGGTTGGTATGCGTGAATTAAATCATTGTTATTAGAGTGGGACTGATATTGTGAATGATTGTATATCAACTTAAAAGTAATACCAAAAGATTCGTTAACTTCTGCATCCATCAGATATTTTCTCTGGTTATAATGCTGAACATTTTCCAGGCCGTAAATTTTTTTTTTAATGCGAAACGAACGTTTTTTTTTCTCCAAACTTGCGATCAGCCGCAACAATGAATAAATAAGAGTGCAAAACTTCGTGATTGTCTTACACTCACATTCTTTCTTTTTCTTTCTTTTAATATTGATATCGATTATATTAGCACTTATATTAATTCTAACACGATATGAACTATTTCCGAAAAGTTAACTGGAGCGGAGACAATAGGTACGTAAACCGTGTATTCAACTGTGCGGACCCATCAATGGCAAGCCGGTACCTATTACAATAGCATTACAAAAGCGCATTGAAATTGCCCTCGATTTAACTTTTCGAAAATACTGTATATCGTGTTTTCTATTAATTTCAATAATACCTCCATCATTACAGCATGGGTATACGGTAGACTATTCCGATCATCAAGCTTCGGGAGTCGCTCCCTTCCAACCACCTGATCAAGCTCAGCTTGAACACGTGACTGAACATCCGGGTAAGCCATCATGAAGAGGATGCTCCATTTGAGTGTGGTCGTGGTTGTATCGGTACCAGCGAAAAAGAGGTCTCCTATGGCTGAGTTGAGATTGATCTTGTCGAAAGATGACATCTTGGAATCCTGGGCGGGAGGAAATGGTTTGAAATTGGGATGCAGTTTTTAATCCTCAAGATCGCAGACGAACGTTCAGTAGCAACACCCTTTAGGTTTCACCTTTAATATTTCAAATGTTAAATATGCCGATATTGCACCAGCGCGCAGCTACACTCTATCTTAAGATATGTGACACAGATGAGTCGTCACATGACGACTCATAAAAAATTGTATGGACCCAAGCAAAAATAAGATTGAATTCTTGCTCCGAAACATATTCCACAGTGACTATACATGTACAGGAGCATTTCTTGGACCGAACTTCTGCACTTTTGTTATCTGCAAATTCATAGTTAACCACACCACGTCATCTAAAGAGCATCTTAAGGTTCTGACCATCTCCAAGAAGAGGCTATTAAAAATAGAGCCGCTGTAATAAAAAAAAAAAAAAAAAAAAAAAAAAAAAAAAAACACTCTATGTGCACGAAGCTAAATTAAGCATTTCGAGATTGCTTTTTAAAGCGTGTGTAAATTGAATATACAATATAGGACATAAATGAATATGCCAAAGAGAAGATAAGGTAAAATTATGGAACTTTAAGAGCTTATTCATATTTTACGAGTATTTTTTCCAATGTTTTTATAGACTTAAACCATTATGAAAGGGCACCTTAGTCTCGGCCATCTTCTTGAGATAGAGATCGATGAAGTCCCCTGGGTGATCAGGATCCAAACACTTCTCATGGTTCTCGATGTGGTTCAAGAGGAACCGATTGACCTCTTTCATGTTCTGGACCAGCTTCTTGGGAGTGCCAAACGGAATCTTGGAGATACCAGGGATGGGGAGGAAGAGGATTGCTCCACCACCGCTGGACAGTTTCATGTTGGTGTTCATCAGGTGGAGAAGCTTTAAGAGAAATAAATTGTCGATTTATCATTTCAATATTTTCAGAGGGCAAAGAATCTTGGAGAGGAGGAGCAGAACTTAGGAAAAGAAGAAGACTTCCAGGAGGCCAGGAGGAGGGGGAAGAAGAGGAGGAGTAGTTGTAGTATATCGAGGAGAAGGAGGAGCAGGAGAAGAAGAAGGAGGGGACTAGGAAGTGGAAGATGGTAGGAGGAGAAAGACGAGGAGGGGGTACAGAAGGAGAGGGAGTCACTTTCTGATGGATCTGGATCTTTTTTCATGCCTCGGCCATCTTTTTTTTTTAGATAAAGATCGATGAAGTCCCCTGGATGATCAGGATCTAAACACTTCTCATGGTTCTCAATGTGGTTCAGAAGAAACCGATTGACCTCTTTCATGTTCTGTACCATCTTCTTGGGAGTGCCGAATGGAATCTTTGAGATATCGGGGATGGGGAGGAAGAGGATTGCCCCACCACCGCTGGACAGTTTCATGTTGGTGTTCATCAAATGGAGAAGCTTTAAGAAAAATAAAGTGTTACTTTATTATTACAATATTTACAGAAGGCAAAGCACATTGGGTGGAGGAGCAGAACTTCAGAGGAGAAAAAGGAGAAGAGGAATAGGAGGTCTGGAGGAGGAGGAAGAAGAGGAGGAGGAGATGGAGGAGGAGGAGTAGGAGGCGGATGATGGTAGGAGAGGGATGACGAGGAGGGAGGAGAGGAGGAGAGGAGAAGGATGAGGAGGAGGAGTAGGAGTAGGCGGAAGATGGGAAGATGAGAGGGATGACGTGGAGGAGGTGAAGGAGGAGGGGGGGGGGTCGTTTGTGAAGGATCCGGATCTTCTTTCATGTTCTGTACCAGCTTATTTGGTGTGCCAAACGGAATCTTTGAGATGCCAGGGATGGGGAGGAAGAGGATTGCCCCACCGCCGCTGGACAGTTTCATGTTGGTGTTCATCAAATGGAGCAGCTGTGATAGGGAGGGATAGAAATTGTTGCTTTTTCACTTGTGCCGTTTTATTAATTTACTTTATTTTATTTATTAATAGATAGTAAAGAACAATGGGAGTAGGAGAAGAACTTAACAATAACATCATCAAGAAGAAGAACAGGAGGATGTGGAGGAGGAGAAGAAGGGAGGTGGGGGAGGAGGAGAAGGAGGGAGGTGGGGGAGGAAGAAGAGATAAAGAAGAAAAAGAGGAAGAAGAGGAAGAAGAGGAGCATTTGGTGGTGGAGGTAGAGGAACAGTAAGAATGTTTGAAGATTCTTTTCACGTCATTATCCAAAGGATTTCTTGGGTGTCGAATAGAATCCTGCAGATCCTACAGGTATGTGTATAAGAAGATTAACAATATTGTACATAAAATGTGCTCCCAGTGTTGCGTTGAATTTGTTTACACCTTTATTCTCAATACTTGATACTTGATGTGGTAATACATTTGAGCAGCTCATCGATAAAGCTGTATGGAGATCAATTTGTGAAGCAAGTAGAGGACAAGCCCATGGTGTGACTTGAAAACTAGGGTGCATTTGTCAAGAAACCTGCATGAAATTGATGCAGTCTGATGTTGAACAAAATCTGCCAGAATTATTTACTTCACCCCTAAAGTATACGCGTAAAAGCTTACGTAACAGTGAGAAAAATGATCCAGATGTATCTCTCAAAGAACGAATCGACAAGCAGGTTCATTCCTGCGGAATCTGAGGCCAATTGAAGGAAATGGTCTTACCCATCCTCTTCTTGCTGAGACGTCTTAACTTCTTATGCGACCCTCTTTACATAAACACAAACGTTAATACTTCTATGTTATTAGGGTGACACAAGAATTCAAGACGTCATAGCACGAGGACAGCTAAGACCACTTCGTGCTTCTGGCCTCTGGTAACGATCGGCGAAGACCCCGGCGCCAATGATTAGCTAGATCATACAAGTGTGAAACTCACCTGCTTAAATTCGGCATCAGAGTACTTATACTGCGTCCCAAATACTATAGAACACACGATGTTTGACACTGCTTGACCAAAAACGACGCCCGGATCAAACGGGGCGCCATTTTCTTCCTCGATAGCTGCTCTCAGCTGGTCCATCTCTACTGCGACCGTGTCCTCATAGCTCTTCTTACCCACGCCGAGACTTCGGAAGACAGAGTGGGTGAATTTCCGCTGCTCGTCCCATACTTTGCCATTGGATAGGGTGATTCCTGAACATTTGAATGGCAGTTTCAATATTCTTTTAATTTTGCAATAAGAGATCACAAATATAATATCATAAAATGACTGCGTTAATATCAAATTACAATAATACAAACTCGTCCATGTTTTAACGAAGTGACGGGAGCCAGAGAGGACTGTTACACGAAACGAGTTGCAAATCCATTGAAACGTGTCCTTCTCACACGATATAAACTATTTTCACAAAATAAATAGATCCATACATCATGTATTGAATTGTACGGACCCAACAATCACAAGCCGGTTGTGCTTTCAATTGCGTTGAGGAGCGTTGAATTGGCGTTCGACTTAATTTTGCGGAAATAGATTAAATCATGTTAGAAATCATCATAAAATGGCTGTATTAATATCCAATTACAATAATACAAACTATAAGAAATCAGCACACACACTTAGATATCAAATTTATACAACATTAGGCAACAAAATGAGATATAAGAAACTATTTGCAGACAAGTACATGACGAACGTCATATCACTCGTCCAAAAGTTGTCAATTTGCATAAAGAAATCTCTGCTGAATTACATCATTGAAATATTCATAATTTTTTTTTATTTATTGTCCTATTTGCGTGAAATATTTTATGATCTGTACATATGATTTTTGTGTCATCTCCTTTTGATAAAAGCTATATTTTTTCTGGCCCATGTTAGCATTATTTTAGACAGAACTATTTTTTATTTGTTTAATAAAACGAACCATTATTTCCGAGGCCAAGTGTTTCCTCAATGATCTGGCTCCTGGGTCTGTCGTTAAGGTTTGGGTGATTAAAGGCTTCCAAGATGGCGTCATATGAATTGAGAAGGATGAACGTCGTTGGGCCGAGCTTGTAGGAGAGCACGTCGCCATATTGGTCCGCCCATGAACAGTAGAGATGAAGAGGGTCGGGTTTGGCACTATGTGGAGCCATGACAAGAGAAAGGGAAATGAATTTTGTTTCGGAAATAGGTTGAAAGTCAAGATCATTTATTCAACGAAAAGCACGAAGATTTTATGGGTTGTCTGAAACATAGAATGGATGGATTGCTTATAGCTTTGTAATATATTTTTTATATAGAATCGCCTTTATCATCTTCATTATCATTTTAGAAATAAGCTTATTGTTACCATAATCAATCATCATCTGCAAAAGTTCATTTTCTTATTCATTCTCACTCCACCATCATCACCACCACCACCATCATCATCGTCATCATCATCATTATCATCATCACCTCCACCACCATTACCACCACCACCATCATCATCACCATCATTATCACCACCACCACCATCATCATTATCGTCACCGTCACCACCACCACTATCATTATCATCATCATCATCATCATACCACTACCAACACCATCATCACCATCACCTCCATCACCATCACCACCACCACCACCTTCATCACCATCACCACCGCCACCTTCATCCTCAACATCATCCTCACCACCACCATTACCACTACCACCAACGTCAGCACCACCACCACACTACATCTACAACAACCATCATCATCATTATCATCGTCATCTCCACCATCATCACTACCACCACCACAAGCACCATCACCACTACCACCACCATCATCATCACCACCACTCACCACCACCACCGTCATCATCAGCAGCATCATTACACCATCATCATCATCATCATCATCACCACCACCATCACCATCTGTATCATCACCACGATCATCATCATTACTGGTCTCCTGGGAGCATCCAAAGCAAGCCTAATACCTCATGAGCTCCCACGCGACTCCGATGAATGGCCAACCCTTTGGTCCAGGCGGAAGGTTCTTGGGTCGAGACACGATCTGCTTCACCAACCACATGACCACTAACGCGATGGCAGCGGTCGTGAGCAGTACCCTGAAATCGAGCTGTGTCAGCAACTCCATCTTGATATGGGGATAGAAAAAAGTAACAGAAAATTGCGAGAGAAAGTCGAGTTTATAGTTGGACAGGAAAAAAATCAACCCTTCACGATGAAAGACATGGCTTTCCGTCAATAGTGCTAACATGATAATCACAATATTGAGACGCGCTTTCGAGCATTGCACTAGTCGAAAAACATCCATTTATTACGTAATCTGACGGTTCAATATTATGTGCGCACCGAGGAAGCTCCTACCCCTTTCCCATGAGGGTGAGGGGAGTCAAATTTTGAGCTGATGACTTTTCTTTTTGCTAGTCAGTTCTGAAGGGGGGGGGGGCCTCTGGGTGTTGAAATAACATGGAACGATCCACCAAACGAATTACAGAATTCAATATTCCTTGACAGTTTTAAAGGTATTTATAACAAGTTATTTTTTTTAAAGTAATGAATTCTTTTAATTATTGATGTATTTGTTAACAATTAATTAATTTTTGTAATATATAATATTTAACTTATATTTTGATGATAATCTTATTTTTTAATGTATCTTTTTACAAGATGTACTTAATATCATTGTCATGTATTATATATATATAATATTTTGTAGTTCAGTATGTATTTATGCTTTTAATTTATCTATATTCCAATGTTCTTGCTGTTCTATGTTTATGTTTTTAATCTCAGGACCATGATGTAAAACAGTTTTTGACTGATTTTGTTATCCTGAATAAATATGTTTCAATAAATAAATAAATAAAAAATCCTAAAAGCGCACATGCATACATGCATACATGCATACATCAAACTTCCATAGTATTTCAACAATGTATCTTTTCGTTCTGAACGAATCTTTGTTCATTTTAGACCAAATTTCACGGTTTTAATATCTTGGTAATTATATGTGAAACCTCCATACTAAAATCATTAATGCAAAATGTAATGTCATTTATATTCTGAAAGTTCGACTGCAAAAATAATTTTCTCGTAGTTATCAAAAACTTCCATGCATGCATTATCATAATACGTTTTTCATTATGTTAACTTTTTAACCAATTTCAAAATGTACTCAATTACCTTTCTCATTAAAGGATTATACTAAAAAAAAGAAAACAAATTATTTTCATCCTGCTTAGATATTTGCAGATATTTTCTTCTACGATTCATCATCACCACTCTTCTTCCTCTGCAAGTTCACTTTGTTTGCCACACCAACGTCATCTACAACACATAACAAACACCAAATAATGAAATGGATTGCTCAATATTACTTTCATTGACCATTTCTGGATACCCACCACGGTGGAAGAAAAATCTGCAATGTTCCGGAATGATAGACGAAGCACGTGGATTGGTTTTCACATAGGGGCCTGTAACATAAAAGATGCAATTTAACTTACGATAAATATTAATCGTAAGTCTATGCTGGCAAAGTACCATAAAGATACGAATCAATTTATTGTATCTGTTTTGTGACAGGCCCCAGAACGTGGGATATCGTTTAATATCTCCTGTTGTCGGTGTGCGATAACTTTTTTATCATAGATTTAAATAAAAACGAACTCCCCTTTTAACTCTAGCTCTAAGATTTTATTCAGCTGCGTGATTGATAACATGAATATTAAGCACAGTGAATATCATCCATGCATTGAACAGCAGGGCGGGTCCATGATTCGGCAATAAGAGGGGTGTGGATCAAGGGAGGTTCCAGACCGTGGTTTAATTGTTCTTCTCGCCGCTGGCCAGACTGACAAACGAAAAACACATTCTTCACGTAGCGTCGGAGAACTGACATGGAAAGAACTCGATCTTAAATCACTTCCCCCTCGCCACCCCATCCCCCCCCCCCCC
>BQKZ01003493.1:20246-42032 GCA_036244855.1 Temnopleurus reevesii
GGATAGTGGCGAATGTACAGGGACTAGGAATCAAATCAGATTGCTCAAATGCGCAATATTTTCTTTATTTTGAAACGTGGCATATTTGGCAGCACTTTCAAGATACTGAGCGCTCTGTTATGCCTGCAAAGGAAGAACCATACCAAACACGGCTCGGCATCACGGCGAGGTATTTACACGATGTCTCCCCTGTGATTGGCCAATTGTTGAACATCCTTTGGGCGGAGAAGAGCACTGGCCAATGACAACCAAGATACTGCGTAAATACCGCACTATTATGCTGTGCCGTGTTCGGTACTCTGGGGCTTTAAAACATACTAAGGTGTTGCATATAGTGCAAAGTCAGCATTAAATGCAACCTGTCATCACAATAAAACATCAGGATAGTACTTGGTACTTGGTTAAAATTCTCTCCGAAATCTCCAAACCGTTAGTATAATTACCTCACTACGATGCAATTGTCCTGAGTTTTATAGTGATTACAGGTAAGCAAAGAATTCCAACTTAATCGCACAGCCAGAGATGCCAACCCTCCCAGAATAGGAGGTCGAAATTAAAATGTGAATAATGAAACATCTGAACAAAAGTGATAACAAACATGACACTAACACGTGGAGGCGCCATAGTGTAGTGGTTCTGACTCTCGCCTTTCAACCAGAGGGTCGTAGGTTCGAATCCCACCTATGGCGTCAATTTCCTTCAGCAAGAAATTCATCCACATTGTGCTGCACTCGACCCAGGTGAGGTAAATGGGAACGGCAGGAAGAAATTCCTAGTATTGCGGAGCGCTGTAATGGCTGCCAGCTAGAGCCGGGTAATAGTGGGTGTAAAGCTTTCAGCGCCATGAGCACCGAAAAGGTGGACCTGTGCGCTATACAAGTAGCCACCATTATTATTATTATTAATAACAGTAATATCAGCTTTTAATAGAAGCCTTGAATTTATAAGAATATACACCCCATGTACATCATGGAACAGTTGGCATCTCTGAACGGTATGTGTGCATTTATACTCACAGGAGTTACAATTGCCCCAAGGCATTGCACAATGAAAGGGCAATTATGACTTTTGAGGACGACATCCAGATCCATTAGAATCCTCTTGTTCTCCTCCTTGTTTCCTGNGATATCCATGTCTGTGTCTTCACCTGGCAGACAATCAAGGTCAACTCCAAGGTTTTAGGTGTCATTACGGATGATAGCACTCTTCCGACACTCAACACCAGAGATTTCAGCGAAACACGGCAATCATTAGCCCCTCACTTATTTTTGAAAGTGTAGTCCCAGTTATCCATGTCTGTGTCTTCACCTAGCCGACATTGAAGGTTGCCTCCAAGGTTTTAGGTTTCATTGTGGGTGATTAGCCCTCTTCCGACACCCAACACCTGGGATTTCGCACCTGAACGTAACCTAACTCCATCTCAACGTCAATGGAAACACCTCCTCTATTAAGGCTTACTTTTGCCCTTCAGGGTTTGTTCACATACGATAAGAAATCATGGTCTGCTCTGGCAAAGATGTATTTCTTACGAGCAAATAAATAACCAGAATTAGATGTCTGCATGCCTTTGCAAGATAAATATATATACAAATTGTATACAATACATGCATAGGTAATAAGGGTTTGTGTTTTTATATAAGAAATATGGCATGTTGTTAAGTTGAATTGCTTATTACTCTTTCTATACAATTTTTCCCCTCCAGATATTTTCTTTCGATTTTTTATAATTTTCACACTCAGATGAAATGTCAGTAAAAAAAAAAATGGGACTTCCAAATATGTAAGAAAAGATAGGGAGAACAAATTTCTTCTTTAAATTTACATGAGCATACATATACCTGTGTTCAGAAGTCGACTCATCCCTCTGAACTGCAAATACATGTACACACTCTTCCTCAAATTGATTCATCAAAAAAATATCAACAATTTCTCCCTCAATTTTGCGTAGTTTAGAGCTCATAATTTGCCTGAAATTCGAGAATGTTTTCTAAATTGTATTATTTTCAGAGCTTTTGGATATGATTGACGGATAGACTTTTTAATTTGATCAATGATATTTCATTCAAGAAGCACTGAATTGATGTATATATGTTAGGGTAAACTACAAAAAACTTATTGTTATAAGACCTCATTATCCTATTAGAATTTGTACTGTAATTATTCACAGAATGCAATTTTTGTTAAGTTACAAATTATGACAGCAGTATTTCTAATACATGCACTTTTATGCACCATGCTTTTTTCTCCCAGAATGATCTAAATTTCATGATTTCAATTCAATAGTTCATACTACGAAAAAAAAAAGATGATTATGAATGATGATTTTTTAAACTTTATAATATATTGGATTAATGCTACTTCTTATGCAAGACAATGAGATTTTCATATAATCCAAAAGTGCAAAAATTCAGAAAATCAGAATTTGGTTAACAAAGTACACTTTAAATCAATTGTTCCTCCAGATACAAAGATGTGTGGAGCATGAAAAAATACAATCTAAGCATCTATCTAACCTAAATATACATCTCCATTACATGAGATGTACATGTTCCAAAATCATGCCTGGGGCAAATGCAATCTCTACAAAAGCAATCATGACAAAGTGGTTTTCCGTTTCGTTTCTCTCAACAAAGAATCAATCCTGTATCCCTTTTATGATAATATTTTACAACAAACGTGAGGAACAACTTCTTCAGGATATCAACGAGAGACGTGGTCTGGTTTGCCGTTTTCATTATAATAGACATCTTTGCTTAGGTACCCAGAATGTAAGATGAGTTGGGTAAGATTTTGTTCGCAAAGTTTATTACTATTCAAACAGACCCTGGCATAGCGACAAATACAGTGACACACTATTTGGATTATATTTAGATGTGATCCGATTTGCCACTTTTAAGAGAGACATCTTTGCCAAGGAACCCAGAGTGTAAGATGAACTTTGTTTGATGTTTTAAAAAGTTGATTATAATTCACTGCTCTCGCATACATTGCAACAATGACCCTGACATGGCGACAAATACACTGACGGACTATTTGGATGATAACAAGAGGATGTTACCTGATTTACCACTTTTATAATGAACATCTTTGCTTAGGAAGGGGTTGCTTACTTATTAGTTTCCAGCAATCCCGGCATGCATTTTTAGCATTGTAATTTTTTGTTTATCTTGTTGATATTATTTTCCCATATAAATGTGCATTGAGGAACCAAAAATGTACAATGAGCTTTACATACGATTTTGTTTTTAATTTATCATAGTTCATTGCTCTTGCAAACGAGGAACTGCTGCATGTTCATGGACACATACAAACCCTAACATAGCGACATATATACTGACACACTATTTAGATGATAGATGTGATCTGATTCGCCGCTGACATGCTATTGAGACGCATGTCAATTCTCTAGTGATTGCTTCAATGTGACTGTCGGTATGAATGTTGTAAGCGCAGGCCTATTTGTATTCCAATTCATAAGACCTCTGTCCATTTATGAGTTAGTGCTACATGTACAGTATACCGCAAGATTATTGTTAATAACATAAAAAATTATGCGAGCACTAGAGGAGAAGATTTAGGTGTAGGCTTGTAACATTGACACAGATTATGAGCATAACTCTTTTTTTCACCCCATGGCATTTCCAAATACAGTTGACACAGCTTTCAACAATTTTATTCATTAAAATTAATATCACTGATAATTTTTAGTGAGTATCAAACTGTGACAGCATCCCTGTAAAACTAGTTCAAGAATTTCAAGAATTACCCGGATTTCTTACTCAGAATCATTCTCTTGTGACACAAAAGAGCAACTGTCAGAATAATTGACAATACAATCTTATTAGAATTTGCTACATTCCCGACTTAAACAATATTTGTGAGATTTACGATTAATGAATCTCAATACAAAGATGAGGAAATTCGAAATAAAAGCCTATGCAGTGTGTACTCACCAGGGATATTTGTATACACTTAGTGAGGCTAAAATTTTCGACAACAAATCATCTTTGATCACACATAAATTAGTACATGCTTTCGAGTCAAGTATTTAAATTACAAACACAGCGATCGATTGCAAGGAGTTGAATTAAAGACGTAGAAAAATCTGATGTAGACTAACAAACATCTCTATCAATGCATCCATATATATTGCTTTACAAATCGTGAATTTTTTTTACTATAATATTCCTTTTCTTTTATACAAGGGTTTAGGACTAAATCGCTAGCTATGCCTGAAGGAAACTGCTTGTAGACGTACGCGAACAGTCCACAGTTCTCGGTGCCAACTCTAACACACAAACATGAAGAATAACATCACAGAATTGTCTGTCCTACCTCGACTGGAGGAATGCATCTGAACGCAACCACACGAGGGGTGCATCTGAACGCATCCACACGAGGCTGTCAAAAAAAGTATACGAGTCAATCATACGAACAAGCTCTGCACGTGCACAGCAAAGTCAATCTCACTCCAGTGCAAATCGACTGCGTTTCCACAGAGGTCAAAAACGTTCCACAAAACGATCAAAAACGCCTCAGAAAGCGTTCCAAGAAACAACGGGAACATTACACAAAGTGGTGCGAGGATGACATCAACGAAAACGCGGATGCGGGTTCAAAAAGTTTGGAGGAGGTGCAAGCTTTGCTCGCACTTTGTCGCAGAGGCGTGCGTGTGAACGTGTCCGTAGGGCGAACTGGAACAATCATTACGGAGTGTGCCTGTCCTGCCGGCTCGATTGCGTCCTGACTTTGAGCATCACAGAGGCAAACCAGGAGGCGACATCGACCCTGGCTAGCTCGTACCTCTTGAAGAAACTGTGCTCCTGTAATCAAATCGATTTCAATATTGAGAAAGGTGTTTCAGTGTAATAATTCAATTTCAAAGTAATTTCTAAACTGTCTTCATACAGCAGGGGATTTATTCCAACTAACAATAATATAGACTTGATTGAAATGTTAATATTTCATCACCTATCAATTTTCTTAAAATTCCATAAAAGGGCTTTAGTTTTACTAATAATATAAATTATTTCTATAGACCTAAATCAAAGAGTACCATAGAGCATTAAAATTTAACAGAACAAAAAAAGGAAAAAAATTAGATTCCTCTTGGAAAGGAAACCAAATCTTATTTTATAAGGAATTTTAAAACCTTTGTAATTGAGAAATTATACTTTCATGGTGGCTTTATGCAGCATTATCAGACATGCCAACAAAAATGCAGCATTCCTAATATTTTCTATCCTCTTTCACTTCTTATGGGGGTACTAAGATCAATTAATGGAGAATGTTATCACACCATAATGCACTGCACCTGTATCCATAAAAAAATTTTGATTGCCAGGAATTTTTGCTTATTCTTAACCATGATTTATCAGAAGAAAATGCTCTTGGTGCACAATAACTCATCTGTCAAATTGAATGGAAACATTCTCTTTCTAGAAGAAATAACGTTTTCATATCACTATTGGATAAACTTGGGTGTCTTTTTTTCTTTTTTTTTCTTTTTTTTTTACAATTACTCATACTGATACAGGTATAGCTTGAGTATGGTACCCATTATCCAATCATAAAAGACAAATAATACGATTTTTGGTTGATATTTTTGCATTATCGTTTGGCTAACACAGACGATACATTTTTTATATCCTTCTTTCAAACTAGAAAGAAAATATCCAGTACTTGAAGGAGAACAACATTGAATGCTTTAAAGCCCAAGTATAGTTTTGGTAAAGATGAAGAAAATGTGAATTTGGGGGATGTTTATCATGACATATTATTCGAGACCATAGCATATTTTTTTTTACAAGTTGATTCTTTTGAAAATTTGAATTTGACCGTTAAATCATATTTAGCACCCTCTCTTGGGTATAACAATATTTTGCTTCTAAGCGGGCATATACAAAGTTATTTCCAAGATTTGATTAAAGCATGATAAAAAGGAATACACAAAGAATAAATTCTGAAATTTTCATCCAATTCTGTGCATGAGAAATTGTCCTTTATCAAGAAAGAAAATATTGAATTAACATCGGGAGACACAACGCTGAAATATTTTGCACATTTTAGGTTATAACTTTTCCTAAACTTGTTCATATTTCGCACAATCTTTTGTACAGCATGTTCATGATATCATGTTTCATTTTATATAGATTTGAAGACAAAATCTGGCAATAAAAGTATTCGCTTTTACCAAAACTGTACTTGAACTTTAAGAAAAACGATACCTCAATTCAATGTTCATATCTGAAAGAGAAAAATATAAATTTCCTCATCTCACACTTACCATGAGTTGCTTGTATTTAGGTCTTTTATTGTAGTCTTTTGTCAAACTGCAGAAAAAAATAAACAAAGAATGACTGGTTTATTTCTAATCTTGACAATCAATCTTTCAAGCCAAACAGGTGTTTGACAAACTTAGATGAAATCAACACCTCACTAATGACTTATGACATTATCGACTTACCCATCTAATTCATTTTACACTTTTTTCCTACATATTACAGTGTAGGTTTTCTTAATCAATTTACTTAATTTGTCCAAGGCCCTATTGCAGAAAAAGTTGCATTTAAGCGCACGGATGTCCGATATACGAGTTCCTGGCGAGTTGAAAATTGAGCTGCACTTAAACTTTTGACTAGCATTTAAAAGCAACTTTTCATGCAATAGGGCCCAAATTCAAAGAAATATAGTACTGTCTCAGTCTTATACATGTATGTGCACTAACCTTTCGAAACTGAGTAGATATCTGTCAATTTGGAATTACTTTATAATGGTGTCTAAACCTATATCAAGGCTTTCCAGTGATATACATGCTTCACACTCCACTCGTACATGTATGTTTACCTTAAAAAGACTAGGCTTTTTGGAGGCTGGGAAAACTGGCAGATAAATGTGTGTTATTTTGTATTTTTTTCTTTAAGTCCGAAATAATTATTTTGCAGTTCTAATTATGGGCATGCATGTTTCTCTTATAATTGGAAATAGTTGGGTGAAAAAAAAATTACTTTTTTCCTTCATGACATACATGAAGCTGCCAACATGAGTCAATGGAAATTTGTAATAATGTTGCTACAAATTAGTAATCTTCAAAAATTTCTCTTGAAATGCATGGTGCTAGTGTTGCCAAAATTGGTAATCTTTATCGGGTTAAACACAAAGCTTGATAAATTGAAGGTCCAAAGAAGTAATGGTTACCAAAATTAGTAAAAGTTGGCAGCTATGTCTTAAACATGAAAGAAAGTAGCTTTCCTGTTCATTCACCTAACAATGGCGACATAAGTAGAACATAGCTATTGTGAATGCTTGAATGGAAGTTGCTTTCTTTGTATTAATCATTTATCCCTTTTATGTAGATTGCACTAAAATATATTGTCAGAGGGAATGTTTGACTGACATATCAGTGAGTCTTACCAGCACTGAATGAAAGAGTGAAAGTCGACGGAGAAGCCTCTTCTGAGCGGGAGCCTTGGAGGGTCCTCTGACAACACTCTGGCTAGTACCTCAAAGTCATTTGTACAGTTCTTGTAAGGGAATTCACCAGTTGCTAACTCCACCTGCAAAAACAAAGAACAGTTGGTGTTAAACTATGGTGTAAAGAGCTGCTTTTCTACTTAAACTTAGCTAAACACCATACACACTTATCATGTTGATGGCACAACACTCTGGCTAGTACCTAAATGTTATTTGTACAGTTCTTGTAGAGGAATTCACCAGTTAAAAACTCCACCTGCAAGACAAAGAACAGTTGGTGTCCAACTATGGTGTAAATAGCTGTTTTTCTACTTAAACTTGGCTTCAACACTGATACCAATAGCTGAACACCATACACACTTATTCTGTTGGTGGCACAACACTCTGGCTTGTACCTCAAAGTCATTTGTACAGTTCTTGTAAGGGAATTCACCAGTTGCTAACTCCACCTGCAAGACAAAGACTAATTTAACATTTTTTATTCTGAAAGGAAAATGCTTACAATTTTAAGTAATGTTAGCTACTCTAAATAAACTCAAGTTGTTTGTGATTGACATGGGAAGGAAAAATCCTTTTGATTTTAAGTAATGTTAGCTACTCCACATAAAATCAAGTCGTTTGTGGTTGACATGGTACCTGTTTGCGGATATTTTTTCTTCTCTATTTTTGCATTTTGGAGTTTTTCCTTCTCTATTTTAGCATTTTGGAGATTTTCCTGCTCTATTTTTAAATTTTTTGAGTTTTTTCCTCCTCTAGTTTTGCATTTTGGAGATTTTACTTCTCTATTCTTAAATTTTTGAGTTTTTTCCTTCTCTATTTTTAAATTTTTTAGTTTTTTTTCCTTCTCCATTTTTGTATTCTGAGTATTTCTGACACGATGAATGACAAATTACAGAGCACAAAACTTACCAGTGATATTCCTAAACTCCAAACATCAGCTCTGACATCGTAGTCTGGGTTCTTTGGATCAGGTGGGTCTATTCTTTCCGGCTGCAAATGAAAAAAAATTAAGAAACATGATGAGCATAGATGCTTTCTCTTAGAGGGGAACAAACCCCTGAATTTTTGTGCACTCACTGGATGAAGAAAAATCAGATGAACAAACTGTGAAAAGTTGAGCAAAATCGGACAACCCGTTCACAAATTTTCAAAGTTACCGAGATATGACGATCCCTCCCACTGAGGAATTGGTTCCCCTTTAATTCTTGCTGTATATTTTTATTATCTTGTTGTAAAACATGGTTACCTATTTCGGTTCTCCATAATTAATGATATCTTGTATTATCAGGGCCTTCAGTTTTACAAGCTTGCTTACATATAGGTTTGATAAAAATTTCTTTTGATGAAGCGGATTGGCAATCTGCCCAACATTCTAAGGCCTTGGCCACATAAAAGCCCGGAAGGAACACGATAGAATACGACTCTTTGTTCAGTTCAGTTAGCTGTCTACGAACAAAGAGTCATATTTAATTGTGTTGCTTCCGGGGGCCTATGTTACTGGGGCTTTACTTACTGTTATCATTTTCTGTTCATTAATTCTTATGACATATATGATTTACATTGAATAATCAAAACAAATTGGAATAATGAAGGTAATGAAAAATACTTGGAAGGCTTAGATCTATAACTACCAATACAATAATGGCGATCTAATAATTAGAAGACTGTTTGATTTATTTACAGATATGAGTCTGGCTCCTGAAACGATTAAGACCAACTTCATTCACTGTATATAGTATTTTGCCTCTGTCAATATGAGTTAATGAATACTTTACTACAACATGCAAGATGCCAGGAAAATATCGCAACAAAATAGAAATAAAGTAAATGTATAACAAAATAAATGTATTAATGTACAAATAAATGTATAAATGTTTTTTACATTTATTTTGTTTTACCGTCAGTTCATTTGTATTTCAGATGAAGAGAGTTGATCAGTAGTCTCACGATGTGCAAAGGTTCTACTTCTTTCTCAGTCTTTCTCTTTGTTTCCTCTGTGCTTAGGGACATAATTTGTGATAAGCGTGTTACAAATGCTGTAAATTATTATTATTATTATTATTATGAGACAACTGATCAACTCTCTTCATTCATTCTTCACCACCATACCTCTTTCAAACCATAGATTCGTATTTTGTTGCAAATTGAGCGACACCTGTGTCAAGTGTAGCACAAGGTGGATGCAATAAAAAATAAATTAACCCACTCTCTGGGTGACAGGTGAGAGTCAGAACCACTACTCGACTTACCGCCATGTAGGCAGCACACCCAGCACTCCTTGTCCTCGCTTTGCTGTCAACTAGTCTGCCACTGATGCCAAAATCGCAGAGTTTCACCGTACCCTTTTCATCGAGCAGCATGTTGGAGGGCTTTACATCTGCAAAAATGACAATAACAGCCATTGCAATGATTCAGAATGGAAGTTTCAAAAATTGATTACAATGTTTGGTATCGACTAGTCTGCCACCGATGCCAAAATCGCAGAGTTTCACCGTACCCTTCTCATCGAGCAGCATGTTGGAGGGCTTTACATCTGTAAAAATTAAAATAACAACCATTGTAATGGATTCAGAATGGCAATTACCAAAATTATTGTAGAAAAAGGGTGTACTGTAAAGTGGCCTACCATTGATGCTGATCTAAATAGCTTCCCTATATGATTCTTGCTTGAACACATGTTTCCTTAGCTAATAATAAATAACAGCAATGTATCCCGAAAGCAGCATTTCCTACTGTCAATGAGCCTATTACTGATTGAAAAAAGCGATATAGAGTTTTTAAATCTTTAGAAAAGATTAAAATTACATAAAAATGCAAAATTCCATAAAACTTGACCTTTTCAGAGTCTGCCAGTTTGAATTTAGAAGAACTCCATACAAATTCTAATTGGCTATTTTTTATTAAAGGAGAGCTAAATATACATGTATACACTTGGAGTTCTATTAGCATTGGGGGAGAGAAAGTGCCACATCTAGTCCAGGGTGGTGTTTCACCAAGATAAGAAAGACTTTACGTTCGACTGGTACCTCTTCTTGCGCGTAATCATTCATAATATTACGCGCATTCAGCGCAAGAAGGGATACCAGTCGAACGTAAAGTCGTGCGTAAAGTTTTTCTTATTTTGGTGACACAGCTCTCAGGGTTGTGTTTCATAAAGATGTTCTTAGAGGTAAGCAAGACTGTACGAGCGACTGGTGACCCTTATTTGCACTCAATGATAACCCCTTGCACTGAATCGCACTTGAGAAGGGTTAACAGTCTTTTGTAGAGTCGCGCATAAATCTATGAACAGATTTATGAAAGACAACCCAGGGAGGTGTTTCACCAAGATAAGAAAGACTTTACGCACGACTTTACGCACAACTTTACATTCGACTGGTAACCTTGAGCGTATAATTCATAATAGTGCGCGCATTCAGTGCAAGAATTGATACCAGTCGAACGTAAAGTTGTGCGTAACTTTAAGAAAGACTTGGTGAAACACCTCCCAGGTCGTTAATTAACTTAACATGTTTGATGGCTGAAAAATGCTGATGTGGAATGGAGGCAACACAAACATAATCATTCTGATTTTTAATTTTTTTGGAATAAAACTTTCAAGTGAATGGATTAAGTACTCCCTTTTGTTATTTGACTTTCCAAGCTGAATTAACTTATATTCAATTTAGTCTATTCTAACTGACATATAAGAATTATGATAAACCAAACCTATAGTTGGATTACCATACAGCCACTTACCCCTGTGCATTACACCATGCTTCTCTTTTAAGTAATGCAATGCCTTCACAATCTGTAAGTAGAGAAGAAAAAAGGTGGATTTCTATGACTTACGGCTGTCTTTTAAAAGTTGCAATCAATCGCAAGTTACAGTTGATCAGAATGCAGCCAAATCAAAATCATTGTTTCTTGTTGCAGGCGCATATAGTGCGCAAATAAAAAAAATGTATGTTACAATTATCAACCGATTTGCAGTCGATTTGCGATCAATTGCAACTTTTGAACAACATCCCCTTAGTAACAAGTAGGAGAAGGGGGAGGGATCACAAAATGTTTTTTAAAGATATTCAATCGATTCGACAGGATGCATTATGATAGAGATATTTTATCAATATCCTCTACAAGAGGGTTATGACATGCAACTGCTGAGTACCAGATTGCTTGGGCTCTGTGAGAAAAGTAATATCACAGGCGGCTTCAGGAGGGATCCTAAACTGCAACATTGCCAGAGTTCACCCTATCAGTCACATAATGACTACATGTATACCAAATCAGATACATTGCAGTAGTTTTTAACCAAATCAGGACAGTGATTATTCGACAACAAATGCAATCACTATTTCTTACCTAAATTGTGAACACTAAAATTTCAAATTCTCTTTTAAGAACGTTCCATTTAAATGTTGTGTTACCATATTGAATCCTCTTTGTCAAAAAGCATGTCAATAAGTTAACAGAACAATTTGCCTGGAAAACAGTGATTTTCAAATGATATCTGCATTGCCAATTTGAAGATTTATGACCATTTTAGTGATTATTTTCTTTAAAAAATTCTCTGTGGCTAGCAGCAAATGGTGACAGAATAAAAGTGGTCGGATTAGATGTAGAATTTTAATAATGTATGGTGTTTACTTACTGCTACAACCATTTTTCCAATGATCTGCTCTGGGACAGGTTCTCTGAGTTTCTTGATAAGTTTGTCCAAGCAGGTTGCCATCTGTTCCATGCATATCCATACTTCACTCTGTAACAAACAACATTAATAATAATAATTATACGTTCTTATATAGCGCCTAACACTAATCAGTCATCCCTAAGCGCTCTAAACTTAAGCATAATTACCCTGAGTTAAGCAGTGCAGAAGTAGCGCACTGCATTTCAAGGAAAATATCCTGCCAGGTACTCATTAACCTCACCTTGGGCGAGTGCATTTTGCTGAAGGAAATTAACATCATGGGTGGGATTCAAACCTGCGACCCTCTAGTTGAAAGGCGTGTCTAAAGCACTACACCCGAATGCCCCCATTTTGGAAGGAAAATCAAATGATTGAATGGTTCCAATAATTTGATACAAAGATAATTGCATATAATTGCAAAAAATATCCTTCTAAACAACATTGGAGAGAAAATCAAATGATTGAATGATTCCAATAATTTGATAAACAGATAATTGCATATAATTGCAAAAAATATCCTTCTAAACATCATTGAAAGGAAAATCAAATGATTGAATGGTTCCATTAATTTGACAAAAAGATGATTGTACAAAATTGCAAAAAATATCCCTCCAAACAACATTCAAGGGAAAATCAAATGATTGGTTCCAATAATTTGACAAAAAAGATGATTGCACATTATGGCCAAAACTATTTTGACTTCTGTCTAACTTCCGGGGTGTTGTTCAACAGTAGCAATTGATCGCAATTTGCAGTTGATCGGAACGAGCCAATCAAAATAATTGTTTCATGCGCGTCTTGTTACATGTGCATACCGTGCGCAATCAAAATGCGCGCTACAATTTGCAGTTGATTGGCGATCAATAGCAATTTTTGAGCAAAACCCCCTAAAATTGATATTCATGAGAATATTAGTTTAACATATATAAGAATTGTTAATATTTTATTAATGATTCAAAATACACTTGTACAGATGTTGAAAAAATATGCTATCTAAGTTACAGAAGTATTAATATATAATATGGAACACAAAATTATTGGGAAGCAAGAGTTGCAATATTCTTTAAATGACCTGAATATTGGACATAAAAATAGACAGGACTTGCCTTGACATGCAGCGCAATATACAATATTTGGAATCATTTGCACTATATTTGATATGTTTCCACAAGACAGGAAAAATACATGTTAAGCACTGGCCAAGGTCCCTCCTAGAGGGGATATCCTTTGCAACAATATGGCCTGGTTGGATCAAACTTTTCACCTTTTGATTTATGAACTACACGTACTTCTACAAGCACATGTATGCCACTATTCTTTGGTTTCATATACACAATGGCCCATGTTTAAATGATTACCATAAAAAGCTAGCATCGACTCTTTTTGCCATATGATTGTTATCTTATTTCTGGGTGATTAAATAACATGAACAGAGCTGCCAATCTGAAAAATTCACATTTCAGGGAGATTTTACCACAAAATTGGGGAGATCTTTATCTGATGGAGGAAATCAATGCATGAATCAGGGAGACTGCTGAAAATCTGACATTTCTCCCCCCCCCCCCCCAACATAAAAAGAACAAGCAGGGTGCAACGATTTTATCTCTTAACCCTATTCCAACTGGGGGGGGAGATTACTGAAACCCCCCCCCCCCCCCCCAAAAAAAAAATCAGCTTATTTTCAGGGAGTCTCCTGCTAAATCAGGGAGACTTGGCAGCTCTGTATGAACAATTCTAATATCTGGAACATGCTCTTGTGAGAAGTGCTATAAATCAGGCCCCCCCCCAAAAAAAAAATGGTTCAGATACCTTCACATACTTTTTGTTGAAAATAGCATCTATCGGTCAAAAGGCTTATTTCCTCATGAATCTTTTTCTACTTTTTTGCACAATTCACGTATTTCATTAAGACAACTAAGACTCGGAAGGGATTAAATAGCCAAAGATCATTTGAAAATGACTTTTTTTGGTTGCATCAAGTATAATTTTAGTGTGATTTTTCAATTGGAGTGAAAAGTAGAAGAAAAGCATCTATCGGTCAAAAGGGTTATTTTTTTCATGAATCTTTTTCTACTTTTTCGCACAATTCACGTATTTCATTAGGACAACTAAGACTCGGAAGGGAGTGAAAAGCGAAAGATCATTTGAAACTTTTCGGGTTGCATTAAGTATAATTTTGCTGTGATTTTCAATTAGAGTGAAAAGAAGAAGGAATAAAAAAAATAATGTTGGTCTATTTCCAGAGGGTAGGTTGGTTGAGGACATCAAAACATTTGTTAGCCNCTATTCTTTGGTTTCATATACACAATGGCCCATGTTGAAATAATTACCATAAAAAGCTAGCATCGACTCTTTTTGCCATTGTTATCTTACTTCTGGGTGATTAAATGACATGAACAGAGCTGCCAACCTGAAAATTCACATTTCAGGGAGATTTTACCATGAAATCAGGGAGATCTTTCTCTTTAACACAGAATCTGATGGAGGAAATCAATGCATGAATCAAGGAGATTGCTGAAAACCTGACATTTCTCCCCCCCCCAAAAAATCAGCTTATTTTCAGGGAGTCTCCTGCTAAATCAGGGAGACTTGGCAGCTCTGCATGAACAATTCCAATAACTGGAACATGCCCTTGTGAGAAGAGCTATAAATCAGGCTTCCCCCCCCCCCCAAAAAAAAAATGGTTCAGATGCCTTAACATACTATTTGTTAAAAAACAGCATATCGGTCAAAAGGGTTATTTTTTCATTAATATTTTTCTACTTTTTCGCATAATTCACATATTTCATGAAGACTTGGAAGGGAGTGATAAGCCAAAAATCTGTTGAAAATGACTTTTTCGGTTTGCACAAAGTATAATTTTTGCTGTGATTTTTTAATTGGAGTGAAAAGAAGAAGAAAAGCATCTATTGGTCAAAAGAGTTATTTTTTCATTAATCTTTTTCTACTTTTTCGCACAATTCACATATTTCATTATGACAACTAAGACTCGGAAGGGAGTGAAAAACCAAAGATCATTAGAAAATAATTTTCCAGGTTGCATTAAGTATAATTTTGCTGTGATTTTTCAATTTGAGTCAAAAGTAAAATACAAAAAAAAATGTCAGGCTTTTGTATTTCCAGAGGATCAGTTGGTTGAGAGCATCCAAACCTATGTAGGACTTTATTTCTGTATTTTTAATTTTTTTTGGGGGGGGATTAGTGGAGAATGGGTGAATGATTCACGCAACGTAAGTTTAACACAAAAAAAACTCTCTGAAAAAAAGGTTGTCTGTTTCTAATGGCACCTTATTCTCACTATGGACAAAAAAGGGAGACATGATTTGACAAAGTAAAGACCTTTCATTCAAGCCTTCATGTTTACAAAAGCTTTAAGAACACTCACACTAAAAAAATCCTTCCAGGGCGCTACAAACCCACTTGCCCGCATGCCCGGGGCAACGAAATTAAGCTGTCAGGCAAGTAAATGAAATTGTCGCTTGCCCAATTGGGCAACTCACAATTTTATACTAGTTTTTCTTCTATATATGCAAATTTGCATTGGCCATCAATTTTGGGCAAGACAAACACTTGTTCGGGCAAGTGATTGGAAAACTTGGTTGACTAGTGAAAAAAAAAATTCTTGTAGCACCCTGCCTTCTCTCTCATTCTGCAGAGAATTTTTGAACAGGTATCACATTTGTACACTGAATCAACAAGGAACTACTATCTTTTGTGATCTCAGCGGTATTGTGAAGAATTGAATGGAAGTTGTTTACTTTGTCCAATAGATTGTTCCTTCTGCTCACAGTGTCCGTTTCCCTTGGATGGTCACTGTACACATGTTTGAATTTTGAAGTTTGAATTTTGAATGTTTTGAAGTTTACTAACTCTCTTTGCATACTACAGTGCGAAATAGTGCAGAGTAACAAAAAGAAACTGATGGAACTGGTACATGGTCAGACTTCCTATAGGGAGGAAATGCCAAAGTTTACTATGAACTATACAGGGTAGTCCATAAAAATGAACACTGTCATTGTCAACAAAGACAAAATTGAATCATACTGTACATATCAAAATTCTTGCACTCTACACAATGCGCAGAAGAATGAGATAAGCATGCATCCGATCGCTCCCTGCCTCTCCCCTATCAATATAAGACGTGCGCAGCATGTTCTATGCTCATTAGAGTCTGATCCCTGGTCTGATGAAGGCTAGCAGTATACAGCGGCTGAAAAGTCATTCTACTATTTAACTTTCAACGTAACATTCTACGTTTGCACATCTTGAGACAACTGATTAACTGTCTTCAATTATTCTTCACCACGATGAACCTCTTTCAAACCATAAGAATGAGATTATCTATAAAGTGAGAATTCATAGTGTTATAGTGTGACTTGCACTGAACATCATGTCAAGCGAGTGTTCAAATAATGAAGGAATACAGTAAGGATCAGGCTTTCTTTCAGTGGCTGGGAGAAAATGTCTGTGTAAGGAAATTTGTATATATATGTATACATCATAGTCCATAAAAAAACTGAGCATTGTATCAAACAAAGAGTCTTTAATGTACACAAAAGACTATTCAAGTATTGAAATAATGAAGAAATAACAGCAGATTGTAGCCACAAAGACATTGAACAACATAAACAACCTTCCATGCAAGCACTAAAAACAGCTCGAGCATAATTGGTTCCCCAGTCATTTTGCAAAGAGACGTTGTAGAAATGTTGAACATGTTTGCTGAATGACATGGAAACTCCCTTCTTTATCTACTACTTTAGAGCCTTTGTGAAAGTTTGCATGGAGAGTTGTCTACATTGTCCAGATTTTCTGTTCTTTGATTTCATAGTGAATAGAGCAGACCAAGCAACAAACTTCCTTCTCGGGAGGAAATGTCAGTTTTTGGAAAGTTGATCGTGTACAGCCTAGTCCTTGAAGACTGAACACCACTTTCAAGCACAGATTAAGACCGCTCTTAGAAATAATGGTACAGACCTGGTGAGAAATTTCCTTTCAAGGAAAAAAAAATGGAGGCGCCATGGTATAGTGGTTCTGACTCTCGCCTTTCAACCAGAGGGTAGTAGGTTCGAATCCTACCCACTGCATTAATTTCCTTCAGCAAGAAATTCATCTACTTTGTGCTGCACTCAACCCAGGTGAGGTGAATGGGTACCTGACAGGAATATATAATCGCTGAAATGCCATGTGGGCTGGCATACGCCGGGCTAAAACCAGGGTAATAATTATGAAAAAGTGCCTTGAGTACTCCGCAGAGTATTCGTGCGCTATATAAATTGCATCTATCATTATTAATATCATTATCTGGAAAACTGCTAAGAATGGCCAAAATAATATAACCTCTACAATCCAATACAAATTTTATTGTGTACATGGAAACAAGCATTTGTGTCGCTCCAAATAGTGAAGGAATATTTCTGGCAACAGACTTCCTTTCACAGAGGAAATGTCACAGTTTATGGAAAACTGTACAAGGTGGATAAAAAAAAATGTGGGACTCCTTTTAATCTTTTGGTCCATTCACATTATTCACATAAGCTATTTCTTTTTCATCAATTCTTTTTTGTTTTTATTTTAGAATCTTTTCAGGAGATAGGGGTAATGATGCCGCGAAGGATTGCATACTCAGTCACTATTAATGTAACTGTCCCAGTAGGCAGTGTTCTCCATTTCATCAATAGCATTGAAAAAAAAATTGAAGAAAAAAATATCCCAGATAATAACTTCGCTGAGCCACAAATGCCATTTCAACGTTGAGCAGTTTGATATTATTTTCAACCAAAAGGAACCATTCCTTTTTCAGCAGTAAACGTGTGCACGGCATGCTCCAATACATTTTACAGCTGCCCCATCAAACACAAACTTACATATTCTGTTCAGGGTTATATTTCATAAAGCTATACACAAATACATACACACAGAGAACCGATGACCCAAAACTGCACTAAAAGATTCCCCATGTCATTGATTTACATGTAGCACATGAGAAAAGGGTCAAGAGTCATGCATAGGGCTGTGTGTAGCTCTGTGGAGAGCCTTATGAAAAACAACCCTGGATAGTGGCGAATATACAGGGACTAGGAATCAAATCAGATTGCTCAAATGCGCAATATTTTCTTTATTTTGAAACGTGGCATATTTGGCAGTGCTTTCAAGATACTGAGCTCTCTGTTATGCCTGCAATGGAAGAAGCACTAAATAATAATAATAATAATAGATGCAATTTATATAGCGCACTTATCCACTCTGCGGAGTGCTCAAGGCGCTTTGCATTATTATTACCCTGGCTTTAGCCCGGCGTACTCCAGCACACATGGCATTTCAAAGAATAAATATTCCTACCAGGAACCCATTCACCTCACCTGGGTTGAGTGCAGCACAATGTGGATGAATTTCTTGATGAAGGAAATTAGCGCCATGGGTAGGATTTGAACCTACGACCCTCGCGTTGAAAGGCGAGAGTCAGAACCACTACACTAAAGGCCCGGGCACACCAAACACCGCATGGCATCACGGGGAGGTATTTACGCGATGTCTCCCCTGTGATTGGCCAATTGTTGAACATCCTTTGTGCGGAAAAGAGCACTGGCCAATGACAACCAAGATACTGCGTAAATACCCCACTATTATGCTGTGCCGCGTTCGGTGCTCTGGGGCCTTAAGGGTAT
Organism: Temnopleurus reevesii; assembly: GCA_036244855.1. Taxonomy (NCBI): domain Eukaryota; kingdom Metazoa; phylum Echinodermata; class Echinoidea; order Temnopleuroida; family Temnopleuridae; genus Temnopleurus; species Temnopleurus reevesii. Next base: position 39,060 of record BQKZ01003493.1, read on the forward strand.
ACAACATACTAAGGTGTTGGATATGGTGCAAAGTTGGCATTACATGCAACCTCTTATCACAATAAAACCTCAGGATAGTACTTCGTACTTGGTTAAAATTACCTCCAAAATGTCCAAACCGTTAGTATATAATTACCTCACTACGATGCAATTGTCCTGAGTTTTATAGTGATTACAGGTAAGCAAAGAATTCCAACTTGCACAGCCAGAGATGCCAACCCTCCCAGAATAGGAGGTCGAAATTAAAATGTGAATAATGAAACATCTGAACAAAAGTGATAACAAACATGACACTAACACGTGGAGGCGCCATAGTGTAGTGGTTCTGACTCTCGCCTTTCAACCAGAGGGTCGTAGGTTCGAATCCCACCTATGGCGTCAATTTCCTTCAGCAAGAAATTCATCCACATTGTGCTGCACTCGACCCAGGTGAGGTAAATGGGGACGGCAGGAAGAAATTCCTAGTAATGCGGAGCGCCGTAATGGTTGCTAGCTAAAGCCGGGTAATAGTGAGTGTAAAGCTTTCAGCGCCATGAGCACCGATAAGGTGGACCTGTGCGCTATACAAGTAGCCACCATTATTATCATTATTAATAACAGTAATATCACCTTTTGATATTAAGCCTTGAATTTATAAGAATATACACGCCATGTACTTGCTTTGAGAGGGTTGGGATGGAAAACCTGCGGGTTATGGACATTAAGTTCTCCTTTTCCATGCCCCGGCAGCCCTCTCAAACCAACTGCTGGTCTTATTTGATTATTCATTTACCTAGTTCTTGTATCCTTTACCTATACTGTAATTGTTTTGTTTTGAATTTGCCGAATAAATAATAATAATAATAATAATAATAATAATGTACATCATGGAACAGTTGGCATCTCTGAACGGTATGTGTGCATTTATACTCACAGGAGTTACAATTGCCCCTAAGCATTGCACAATGAAAGGGCAATTATGACTTTTGAGGACGACATCCAGATCCATTAGAATCCTCTTGTTCTCCTCCTTGTTTCCTGATCTTCTCATTTGCTGCAAGATGAAAAAAAAATATCAAAAAGTTTTGGCTTTAATGTTCAAATATGATATTGACAGGAAATGGTACATGTAGAGCACACTCCCAAAGTTTTCATTATACATTAGAGTCCCAATATAAAACAATCACATTAATGTGAAATGCCCTGGTATTGGAAGCTTACTTGATATCAGGTCAACATGTTTTCCTTGCTGTAGCTAGCACAGAAACCAATGTACAGGGTCACAATAAATACAGACAAATATTTTGCTTTACGTATTCTCCTAAGTGGGTTTTAACTCGACTGGGAACTAAGCAATTGTTATTTAGACCTAGCCTAGGCTTATCAAAAGTTAAACCAATAGTCTAAATGACAATGACTTGGACCTGGGGTAGATGAAACATTGCTATCATAATACAGGCCATGCACTGCAGGCAAAATTATTCCTACCTTCACAGCTAGTATCGTCCCACTCTCCTTGTGTATCATCCTCATCACATGACCACAGCTGCCAAATCCAAGCTCTCCATCCGATTCTAGACTGTCCACATTGATGTGATAGCGCTGTATAAAAATGAGAAGAAAGACAAAGAAAAAATGTAAAATTATAATCACATGTATGTAAACAGTGCGATTAAATGTGACAAAGATAATACTTATACAATTATGTTATAGCCCAATTTATATGTACATGTACATGTAGAGTAGATTTTGCCAACAGTACATGTACATGTACAGTGTATGGTAATATTTACAGCAGTCACTTGTCTACACATGTACATGAATATTTACAACTATTTGGATGTATACACAGAATCCACCTAAATTTACATGTACATATTGTGGCCAATTATTCTCGGATTGTACATGTAGTGAAATGTACATTGCATTCCACACAGGTCTGGCCATATGCTGCAGAACCTGCTCATAACTTTGTCTATAGTACACTGTGTACAGAGGTTCCCTTTTTCCAACATCCCCTGGGTGGCCACTCCATGTATTTACAAGTTTGATTGAATAAATGTACATGCGGCCCTCTGAAATAACCACTCACAGATTATGCATGTGTACAGTATGCACAGTATGTACATATATGTAAATACAGTGTATATCATGTATGGTCCATGTAAATATGTATGCACATATTTTGGTATTAATGTTCATGTAGCTCTTTTGATTCGATCAAGCCATTTGACAGAAATCAAACTCTTCAAAGGGAGTATGAAAATATTTTGACCTAAAACTGGATTTAGAAATGTTTGGCAAAATGCAAACTGCAATTCTATGCATATATGTGAATGTACATGTACATTGTAGTATGCAGCTGTACATAGAGCAGACACCCTTGAGAGTGTACAGCCAGAGCACTAGCGTAGCAGATTGATGATTTCCCCTTGTTATGGAAATAACGGATTAAAGCGAATCTCCTGATCCCCACAGCCAAATTGCATAAGGAAGGCATGACGTAAAAGTTTTTAGAATTTTCATTGCGTTCTTCGAAAGTTCATCTAGTTCCATAGCAAATCGTGCTCTTGATGAAAACCTGATAAGCACATGTACCGTGACTTTGGGAATGTTTTCCAGTTCCTGGATATTTTAGATTTCATAGATTTCACATACAGTTCTTGTGAGATCTGAGATGTATGGGTACTGCAGGTACAACTTGTACAGTTGCACCAGAAAGCAGGGAATAATCTTAAGAATTTGCAGAGGAGCTAGATTGGGTCTTCATGCAGTACAATTAGGGTTACAAGGGCTCTTTAAATCACTCTCCCCAAGAGGATTTTAGGAGAGCAATCGCTCTCACTTCCCTTTAAATTTTATTCCCCGAGAAAGAATTCATTATACAATGTTTTGGGATGACAAGCTATAGGGAGAACAATAGATTACCACCACAAAAGGAGAGAGGGACCTGTAGCATACATGTATGTCATTCAAATTTGAATGTTTGTAACT
>BQKZ01003493.1:63317-78639 GCA_036244855.1 Temnopleurus reevesii
GGGGGGGGAGAGAGAGAGGGGTGGGATGCGAGGAAGGGAGGAGTGCGAGTTGGAAGATTTGCGAGGGTAGACGCAAGAATGGTTAACTGTTAGAGAAAAGGACACAGAACAGAGAAGCAAAGAGAGGGAGAACGTGATTTTTAGAGAAAAATATGATAGAGAATAACAAGGACGTCCATTAGAAACCATTAGTTGTTTAGGAAAGGGGATTATGAAAGTTTGGATGATTGTAATATTCACGGCACAACAACAAATAAAACTGACAATCAAGCGGTCATTGAGTGGGATTTAATCATACAAAACTATCCATTAACATATCACATCATAGTTCAGACATATTGCGGTATAGCGCTCAATGTTTCTCTTCATTGTAAACATACAGTAATGTTCATATCAATTATACATGGTATCGTATATGTTATATCTGACGAATAAAATCAAATCAAATTAAATTCGAATCGCCAATCGAATGCGATCAAATTACTAGATATGAATAAAAAAAAATAAACTGTCATCCAATGTATACAAATTAGAAACATACATTATTAGTGATAATGAGCGGTTTTAATGCATAGGTATATAAGTAAAATATGGATGATACATAACTAACATATATGCCGAATACATTAATGGGAAAAATTGTCAACAAAATAAAATATAGTGTATATGTCAAATCATAGTGTATATGATTTGTAACAGCAGCCAAGATAATGGTGATAAAATACTTTACACGTGGAATTCAACACTATTTCTAAATAATTTTCGACCACTAGTATGAAATGCAAAAAAAAGTGTCTTCACCAGGGTTTCAAAAGACTGTCGAATTTGCATGATTAGCAACGTCTTGCAATAGATGGGCTTATGTTTTTATTTAGTTATTTATTGATCAATATGTTTAGCAAAATGCCCTAACAACAAAATGGTGGTATCACGAGAGGTCCTGCATAACAAAAAGTACATGAACATATTTAATAACAAAACTCAGCAATCAAAATAATATATCAATAAAAACTTATACATAAATATTTACAATAATAACATAAACAATAACAAAACTCCGCAATCAGAATAGTACAGTCAAAACATATACATGGACATTTTCATTAAAAAATAAAATCTTTCCTAAATGCATAAAATCACTGAATGAATTATAATAAGTAGCCGATAAATCTGCATTTAAAGCCCAAGTACAGTTTTGGTAAAAGCCAATATTTTTATCGATAGATATCGTCTTCAAATGTAAATGAAATGAAATATAGTATCATAAAGATATTGCACAAAAGATTGTGCGAAAAATGAACGAGTTTGGGAAAAGCTATAACCTAACATGAGCAAATATTTTTTAGTGTGGTGCTTCACCACACTAATTCAATATTTCTGTTCTTGATAAAGGACAACTTCCCATGCTCAGAATTAGATGAAAATGTCAGAATTTAATTGTTGTGTATATTTCTATATCATTCTATTGTCAAATCTCAGATTACAAGCAAAATAATGCTATAACCAAGAGAGGGCGCTTAATATGATTTAACGGTCAAATTCAAATTTTCAAAGGAATCAGTTCGTAAAAAAATATGCTATGGTCTCAAAATGTGTATAAGAACTACATGTCATGATAAACATCCCCAAAATTCACATTTCTTCATCTTTACCAAAACTATACTTCTGTACTTGGGCTTTAAGAAATCACATTATTGCTATGAATAAAACTCTCGAGAGCTCGTTTAAAGCTTGATAAAGTACATACATATTTCATTGCTAAACATTGAAATTCATAATTGAATGATTAAATGAAAGAGCATTAAAGATATTCAGTAATGCACTTTGGGACGACCAGATATTTGTTTGTTGTCTGTCGTGTTCTTATACTATGAACTTGTGATACATATTGAAATTTGTCTTTGAAAAAGTCTAAAAACATTAATGAGACATTTGTAAATAAATCTACATAAGAAAATACGTAACATGTTGATCCAAAAGAAAGTCCACCTATCTTTTTTTTTTAAATATAATATATAAAACATGTACATTAAACTAAAACAAATATAATCTTTATTACTAATAGATGCGAATATACTTAAAGGTTAATCTGAACAAACAGAAAGCGTGCGCGAGGAGCAAGAAGTAATAGTACTATGCAAACTGGATTCCAAATATTATGTTATATGTGTTGTTGTTCATACCGTTTGTTGGCAGGAAACTTGCATAACTTTCAATATATTAACAAGCAGGCCAATTCCATCGTTATAAATGAATACTTTTACACCATAAATAATTATACAAGGCATGACAGGATTTGTAAATAGAAGCCGAATGGAAGCGGTACGATCTGAGTAAGAATGTAAGAGGTTGAAATTAAATGATATGCTTGGGGAGTTAATGAAACAGAAAGTTGCAAAATATTAATTTTAGCGGGGGCGAATGCATTTGTGTAGGCTGTTAGTTTCAAAGAAAAGTAATAGTTGAAATGGTATTATCATGATGATGAAAATATAATTGTGTGTGTGTGCATTTAAGTGCAAGATAGGCATGTTTGTGTGTAAGAAATGTGAATTTATATGTAATGATATTTATTACATGACATTAAGCGGGGAATCACAGTGATGATATGGTTTTAGTAATGTAATATAGAGACGATGAAATATTCGAGAGGAAAATGGGAAATGATTGATATCTTGAAATATTATAGAAATGGATCCAGAACTATTGGCATGATAGAGGTGTATCTGATAAGGAGCATATATAAGAGTGGTATGATATATATAGAACTACGAGTGTACTGACTATAGGAATGTAACATATTTAGAAGTATAAAGTAGTCTATGACGTAACTAAAAGTGTAATACTAGTGATGCTGTAGTACTAGTGTATTAACAGTCAATGTAGTAGCAGTACTAGGCGGATAATATATAGTACTAGGCGTGTAGTAACTGTAGGCGTGTAGTAACTATAGAAGTGTAGTAACACTAGCAGTGTAGTAACACTAGGTGTGTAGTAGCTATAGGAGTGTAGTAACACTAGGTGTGTAGTAACACTAGGCGTGTAGTAACACTAGGTGTGTAGTAACACTAGGTGTGTAGTAACACTAGGTGTGTAGTAACTATATGAGTGTAGTAACACTAGGTATGTAGTAACAATAGGAGTGTAGTAACTATAGGAGTGTAGTAACACTAGGTGTGTAGTAACACTAGGAGTGTAGTAACCATATGAGTGTAGTAACTATATGAGTGTAGTAACACTAGGTGTGTAGTAACTATATGAGTGTAGTAACACTAGGTGTGTAGTAACACTAGGTGTGTAGTAACTATAGGCGTGTAGTAACACTAGGTGTGTAGCAACACTAGGTGTGTAGTAACACTAGGTGTGTAGTAACTATAGGAGTGTAGTAACACTAGGCGTGTAGTAACACTAGGACTGTAGAAACACTATGCGTGCAGTAACACTCGGAGTGCAGTAACACAAGGAATGTAGTAACACTAGGTGTGTAGTAATACTAGGCGTGTAATAACTATAGGTGTGCAGTAACACTAGACGTGTAGTAACACAAGGCATGTAGTAGCTATATGAGTGTAGTAACACTAGGTGTGTAGTAACACTAGGAGTGTAGTAACACTAGGAATGTAGTAACACTAGGTGTGTAGTAACACTAGGAGTGTAGTAACACTAGGAATGTAGTAACACTAGGTGTGTAGTAACACTAGGAGTGTAGTAACACTAGGACTGTAGAAACGCTATGCGTGTAGTAACACTCCGAGTGCACTAACACTACAAATATTTTAGTGCTAGGAGTGTAGCAGCACTAGGAATGTACTAACACAAGGAGAGTATACTGGAACTTAGTAGTAATATGAGTGTAATAACACTCGGCATGTATAATAACACTAGGCGTTTTGTAACACGACGAATGCCGCAACAATAGGAGGGCAGTGTTTATTTCTGAGTATATCAATCAATACTACAGTTGTCGTAAAACTAATATTTTACCAAAACTAGAGGAGCATAACAGCAAAAGGTTTACATTCTCAGGGTAGTTCTTGGTAATGAGAGGACGAATAACTGTACTTTTAGAGAAATGAGAAGTGAAGTGAAAAAGGCAAGTCCCATCTGCATTGGTATATCATTTTGGTAATGAGGTTAGGATGTTCATTTATTTTATATCTGAATTAAAAATGATTAAAAATATTTAGTAGAATGTCAATGGATCAATTAAAATTACATGGAGAAATTTGCATGAAGGGTTTAAAGTGGCTTAGTAAAGGAAAAAGATGGCGAAAATAATATGAGTATTACATAAATAATACATATAAAATAATTATAATATAAGTTGCTTATGTAAAAATAGAAAAAAAACACAAAATTGTGTTCACTTAAACTATTGCATTAATTATGAAATTTGTAATAGGCGGGTTTATTAATATGTCAAAATTCATGCAGTTTCTTGCAAATTGATGTTTTTTAAAGTAAAATATATGGAATTCATTTTGTATGAATTATTTGATGTTATTTAGCGCAGGCACAGGGTAAGCTTTCGGGTTGTCAAAAACATATGTTTATAGAATACGCATAAAGTCTGCATCATTAGTAAACACACCTATTCGCAGTAACACATGAGAGAGTACACTTCTTTATAAGATGATATAATAAAATCGGCAATCAATAAAAACAAGAATACAAATAGAGCAGAAAAGAATAACACGTGCTTAGGGTAGATGACTTTGAAATAAAACCTTTGATATAATACAAACTCAAGAGCCAACTTTCGTCATGTATTCTAATTTAATTCATTCTACGTCGTTTTATAAACGATCAATGACAAACTATTTCTTTCGCCTGAAATTAAATATTCTTATTTCAATAAAAAGGTAGTGAGCATCATGAAGTGTTTGCTGCTAGGTTGGCCAAGCTAAATTGTTTGTTCAACCTAGCAAAGTTAATGAATGCAAGTACCATTCTTGCTATTGTACTCTCATTATTTTGCCAGCTGAATATGTAGTTTGCTATTGGGCAAACGAGAATAAATTTGAATACATCACGAAATTTGTCTACATCACGAAATTTGACTATTCTTTTGTATTGTAACAAAAGCTAAAGATAATCTTATTATGAGTACAATGACATTCGAATAACAGAGCAATAAAAAAGCAGACTCATTATGCATCCTGGACATTAAATGATTCAATAGAAATACATATTTGGAGTAATTGGCATAGTAGGGCCACATCAAATGCTGCAACAGCCACTATTTACAAACATAACTAAGAAAGTTATTTGCCTATGAATCACGTAGCAATCGAACGGAAATTTAACAATATGTGAAGAATTTTATCTTCGCTGAATTACGTAAAGCACATTCTAGAATATTGCGAAATTGTAAAGTATGGACGAATTAATGGAAACAACACTTTTTGTATCCAATACTATTTATAGATGAGTAAACAAAAAGTACATATTATGTAGCACATTCTATATACAAAAAACAATGTGAATTTGATGTGATTTTATTCAATTTCATTAAAACACGATAAAGAGACAGAGTCTATGAAATACATCATAATCATAATTTCCACCATGACACGGGCTTTGGCTAAGTTGCTTGATTTTTGTTTGGAAAGGATGTGTTTTGATATTGATTATACGGAAAATGAAGGGCGGTTTGTAATGGGATTTATCAGTTCCCATCAACACATTAATAGGGACCTTTAGCATGTACAAGACGGTAGTGCCGATCACAACGTTAGCTCTAAGGTCCATTCAAGAAGTAGTGTTGTGTTGGTGCACCCTTCTGGAACGGACCTTAGAGCTAACGTTGTGATCAGCCATACCGTATTGTACATGCTAAAGGTCCCTATAGAATAGGGTCAATAAAACTTAAGAGAAGTTCTGGCAAAATAACAAAAATCATCATTAATCCCTGGCCAAGAGAAACTTCTTTATATGAGAAGTGTTCTAAGGAGTTTTGTGAGTATCATGTCCTTATTGACATAAGACATTTATCATTTTATGACACCCTCCTGCAGTCCTGGGCATAAACAGTTGGTGTTCATCGAAGCATGGACGATTTTTTTTATTGGCACTCGATAGATGGGATTATTGCAAATCTACAAACATGAACATGCTTTTTTTTTATGATAGTTTGAAATGCAATTTTGACAGACGTTTAAAAAGTGTACATTTCTTTTGACAAACCCTGTACAATGCCATTTTCCGTCTTATTTGCAAATGACAGTCAATCATTCAGAGATGACTTAATAATTTTTTCCAACCAAGTTTGCAACACATATTTTCAGGTCTGTGGATAGTTCCCCTCCTAACAATGTAATAATACACCAAGAGGGTGTTGCTCAAAATCAACTGCAAATCAACTGCAACTTTGCACATTGTAACGCGCATTTTCATTCGTGCGTGGTGCGCGCATTTAACAAGACGCGCATGAAATAATGATTTTGATTGGCGCGTTCCGATCAACTGCAATTTACAATCAATTGCAACTTTTGAGCAACACCCCCTAAGACCTGCCTTTCAAGAGAATAACACCCCGAAAAAAATCTTTGATCCGTCGTCGAGTGCTAATAGTAAGTGTTATGGATGGATTTTCACCTGCATTCAAAGTGATGTTTAAGAAACCCAATTCTGAATTCCAGACGGATTCTTCAGCAATGTTGGCACCTTTCTAAAACAAACATGAATATGTCACATGGCAGTCTCTGCTGATTCTGGAGAAGACATCGTATAATGACCGTTCCTACAAACTTACAAGTGCCATTACTCCAGTGTGATTGGCCAATAGGAAGAATGTCCAGCTGTGCATGTCTGTTCAGTTAACGTGAGAATTCTTGATCCCCTTGACGAGGGGACACGAATAATCTCAGGGTTCACCCTTGCAGAATATTTCTCGTCCGTTACTAGTCAGTAGATCTTCATGAAAACAACTAGACGATACTAACATGCTACGAGTAGTCAGATTGGGATATCGCCAAGCGTGCATCCATGGAATCAATCAGGATCACAGTGGCTCACTGACAATTGGGTGCATGGTTCGTTCAGGATGCAAATTCCACTGGTAACACGCGAATAAGATGCCAACGCCTATCGGGATATCATGGAGAGCCGTTGGTTCCCAAGTGTTAGCAAAGTGCATGCTGACACGTTTTACTTGCAAACCAACACCATGGCCCCGTAACATAAAGGCTTGCGATTAATTGCTAATCTGATAGCGATTGATATCAATCGCAAGTCTATGGCTAATCATGTACTAAAATTTGCAATTGATGGCAAATATCAAATAGCGATTAATCGCAAACCTTTATGTTATGGGGCCCTGGACAGTGTTTCACCAAGATACGAAAAACTTAAAAAAAAAAAAAAAAAGAACTTTAAGAATGACTGGTTTCAATTCGTGTGCTGAATACTCCGATAATTATCAATCATTGGGCGCAAAAACTGACAACAGTCGTTCGATCAGAAAGACATCATGAACGACTTTAAGAACGACTGGTATCAGTTCTTGCACTGAATACACGGAATTATTATGAATCATTACGCACAAGAATGGATACCAGTCATTCTTAAGGTCGTTATAAAGTCTTATTTAACTTGGTGAAACACAGGCCTGTTGCTTGTTTCATGAAACTTTTCGCAGAGGTACACACGAATGGTAACCACTTTTCTTGTGCTATAACTGAGTGAAATATGGGCAACTGACTGCAGGAAATGGTCACCAGTGGTGCGTATCTCTACAAACAGCTTTATGAAACAAGCACCTGATGGGCGAACACGATATAAAGTATTTTCGAAAAGTTAAGTCGAACGCAATTTCAATGCTCCTTTGTAATGCTATTGAAATCGGTACCGGCTTGTCATTGTTGCGTCCGCACAGTTGAATACACGGTTTACGGACCTATTCTCTGCGCTCAGGGCCCCGTAACATAAAGGTTTGCGATTGATTACTAATCTATATCAATCGCAAGTCTATGGCAAATCATGTACTAAAGTTTGCAATTGATCGCAAACTCAAATAGTGATTAATCGCTAACCTTTATGTTACGGAGTCCTGGTTAACTTTTCGGAAATAGTTTATATCGTGTTGGCAGTGTTTTACCAAGTTACGAAAGACTTTAAGAACGGCATGTAGATAGACTGCTATAATTCCTGCGCTGAATACGCGCAACATTAAGAATCATTTTGCACAAAAAACGGACATCATTCGTTCTTCAAGCCGTTCTTTAAGTCTTTCTTTATTTTGGTGAAACACCGCCTGGAATTTCTAGAAATGCTGAACAGAAATAATTCCCCGGTACCAGGGATGTGCACCTCCCTGGTGGTACAAAGGGCAAACAGGAGACGCCAGAGTCCGCTCTATCTCGCAATATGATTTTGACAACCTAGCTCCTGGCAGGCATGGGTGTCTTTGACCGGGTCTAAAACGACAGGAAAAATACTCCAAAGATTCAACCCAAGGTCACAACTCCATTGCTAACAAAGATTTGTTAAGATCGAACATGAATACTCTGCATGATATAAAAATAAAAGGTGCTTTACTATTTACAAGGCTGTCATATTGTTAATGAGAATATTACATGGGATACCACGAAATGAGTGCGAGGAAGTGATGCCAGAGTACAAACGAAAATATCAACAGTTTTGTAATAAAGAAACGACTCGAGTGATATTTTGACACCATAAAATAATATTCAAGATTATGAAGAACAACCCTAACTGAAATCAATAAATATCCGGGACAAGAAGAATGCGATAAGCGCTTATCCCATCTTCTACGTCATGGACAATTTTAGAGCATAGCAATCTTGCCAAAAGGCAAGTTGGTGAAATGTCACAGATCGGGATGGTGACATACGGCAAACTCCATAAAACTATAGCCCTACCAGAGAAGAAACAATACCATTGCAAAACATCCAACCAGTAAACCAGTCCACATAAATGCTCAAGCGAAAAGGATATAAACATGCTAGGTCTAACACAAGAAACTATCCATCACATGACCCGATCTGTAACATTCATATTTGTTATTCCAGAAGAGTGAAACAAGCGCTTATTTCACTCTTCTTGGAGGCAAGATTTAATCGACAACGAATATAACTAATTCCATGACAATGAACGTGAAAGAGCGCTTATCTCACTCTCATCATCATGGAACTTATCAAGCTCTCAAAATTAAAAGAAAAATTGTCTGCTTGGGGTTTTAGAAGATATTCATTCATTATTACGCAACCGTCCATATTTTCTTTTGTGTGGCATATCTTCCTAGCGCTCATAACCTCACGATAGGCTATTATTAAACTTTTCATGTTATCAATATCATAATCGTGTTTCAATTATTTATCGTATACCATTATGTTATTAACCGTTTCCACCTATTCACCATTCCACTAATGCAGACCGGTATAGTTTAGTGCACTCTGGTAGAATATATATTATATTTATTGTCAGACTAGTCACTGTATGGACCATTGATTGTAATAGGTAATGTCTTTTTAATATTTCCTTTATGATTTGCACATTACAAGCTCCGATTTAAAATTGAAATGAGATCGAATATTTTGTTCCACAACTTATTGATTCTGAATTAGTGAGGCAAATGTCATATTCTATAACGGTATTTTACTCTTTGAATTGACAAGGTTACCCGATGTTTAGTTTGTCCTTTTACCAGATTTACAAAGACAAAAAGGAAACGATTCTTAAAATATGATTACGAATTCTAAAAGTAAGTTTGATTAAATTGGTTAGCTGTTTGACGTACAAATAGCCTGACGAATAAATGCGAGTGGTCTGGTAAAGTAATTTTCAATTTGTCTATTTGGTTGTTTTTTTAATATAATAGGCCTACTTAATTCTTTAAAAAAAACACCATGATGCCTCTAAAATATATATTTATACAATTTTGAAAAATAAACTTACAAAAATTGATCTGACCGGCCCACGCCATTTTTCCATCGTATTATTTTTTGGAAAACCAAATGCATTTTTTGCCTTAAGAAAGGTAGTTGATATTGTTGATTGGGGGTGGGTGTTTTGATTTTGAGGTTGTGACCCGATGTTTTCCTTTGACAGAATTGATCACGCCGTTGATGACTTTAAAAAGACACCCCAAGCGGCTTAAAAATTATAGCAAGAAAAAGAGATAAAGGGGGACATTGCATCTCCTCTTTGCTCTCTGTGTAAGGGAATTCTCTCTGCGTAGATTTCAAGAAATTTGGTAGTCGTTCATTTGCAGGTTTAAATTGTGACAACATGAACTTTGCTAACATTTAGGTACCAACGGCTCTCCAGAATATCTCAAAAGATTTGGCGTTGCCTTCTTATCTGCGTGTTACCAGTGGAATCTTCAACCTGAAAGAACCCTGCACCAAATTGTCGGTGAGCCACTGTGATCTTGATTGATTACATGGATGGATGCTTGGCGATATTCCCTTCTAACTTCTCGCAACATGTTAGTGTCGGCTAGTTGTTTCCATGAAGATCTACTGACGAGCAACGGAAGGGAGACATTCTGCAAGGGTTTACCCTGAAATTATTCTTGTCCCCTCGTCAAGGGTATTATTCCTACTGGCCAACTACACTGGAGTAATCTCCCACGTGTAAGTTTGCAAGAACCGTCATTATATGATGTCTTCCCCATGATCAAAGAGACTGACATGTGACATATTCCCGTTTCTTTGAGACAAATGCCAACATTGCTGAAGACTCTGTCTGGAATTCAGAATTGGATTTCTTGACCGTCACTTCAGATGCAGGTGAAAATTCATCAATAAGATGAACACCTCTAACCACAATCGACGAGGGATCAAAGATATCAGCAAGTGTATATTTCTTTAGTTTGTTCATTCTCCAGAAAAGTGGTTCTTTTATGGTACTTTATAATAATAATTTGCATTTATAGAGCGCCTTTTCGTGAGATTCAAAGCGCACTGTTGTTACAATTGTTGTTACAAGGGGACATGCCTAAAGGGACATGCCTAAAAGGCCATGTACAAATTTGGTTTGGAATAATTCCACCTATTCTCAATAATGTACACAAGTACACAAGCTGATAGCCTATAGTAACTACATCAATTGAATCGAAAAAAAAATAGAATTGTCATCACCATGATAATATGCATAATTTATTAGCTTATTAACTTGCGGATCAATAATGGCTGCTGTCTCATTCACGATATATATTTTTTCTTTTTTGATTTCTTACCTCTATATTTAGAATCTTTATTGTAATTAATCATTTATGATATAATAATAGGGCCTACTAGTATCATGTAGATACACATATGTGCGGATCAGATGGCGTAATGGATCTCCCGCCCCTATTATTATCATTTTCATCATTACTATCATTTACCATGTTTACTTGGATGTAACGATCCATCGCGACGTGTCGGTACCTACATGCTATTTCTCTTGATGGCAATTCCCTGGAGCTCTGCAGCCTTTCAGATTCTGATCTTCACGACTGTTGGCTTGATGTCGCTTGCTTGATGGCACCCCAGCGGACCTCTGAAGCTCTGCTGATTCTGCTCTTCACGATTGTCTGCTTGGCGCCTGCTCTCTAGGTGAAACTGACAGAGGTTGCATTTCAAGCCGCAAGACCAGGTAACCTCCGCCAAGTGTCTTCTCGCGGTCCTCTGCCCTCCGCCGCCCCTGTCGCTTCGGCGTCTTTCAGAGTCTTCAAGAGTGACTTTCATGAACGGCTTCCGTTGGTGATCCCATAATGTTGGTCCAACCTGTCTACTGTTAAATCAAAAGAAAATAATATTATTTCCTATATGGCGCTTTTCCCACAGGCCCAAAGCGCCCTAACAATATTATTACCTCGGTCAAAGAATGTATAACAATATTAACCACACATGGTGTGTTTCCTTAGCTCTTGCACAATGCCAGTCTAAGTTACAGTAGCGACTGCAAACTTCAAATTGTACCAGATATCAGTTTAAACACCTAGATTGAGTGCAGCACCGTGTGGATAAATTTCTTACTGAAGGAAATTAACGTCATAGGCGAGATTAGAACCATCGACCCCCTAGTTGAGAGGCGAGTTGTATTTCAACGAATTTCGTTCTATATTTGGTATGGTATGTTATGGTATGGTACTTTATTCCCAATCAGTAAAAAAGACATAATATAAACATAATACGAAATAAGAATACATTTGACAAATTTACATGTAAAAAAAATAACTTGCAATTAATAAGATTGGCTGGATTGCCCTTTCAGAAGAATTAAAATAAATACTTCTGTTCTTCCAAGGGGTTCAGATACAAAATAAATAATTATGGTGAGTCTATAAAAATATGAAAACTGATGAATGAAACACTTGACAGTTGTTCCAAACACAGCTAGTTCTAATGGAAATGTAATACTCATTTAGTACTGAAACAACGATAAAACTTAGTTATATATAACTTAGTTATATTTTAAATTTAGGCTACGATTCTCATTTTAATATGTCTAATGAGATCCAACTCGATCTGTTCCGGATCATCGCAGGGCTGCCAACTTCCACTTTTTGAACGAGAGAATCACTCATTTCGGTTATTTCTCACTCTCAAATTTCTATTTCATTAACCATAGTTTTATTTTGGTGTCAGTCATTTTAAAGTCATATTTCTGAAGCGCCATCTGTCGCAAAACTGATCTACACATTTAAACATAGCTCACCTCGTTGCGTGACATCACGTCGGCGTTGTGATGACGTCTCCTGTAAATGTTAATGGTTGTCCGATCTCTCCTGAACATAACAGCGGACTGAAATAGAAACATAACGCAGAGTAATCCGTTAGTGCTTTATAGTCTCGGGAACACTCCCATATGACGCCTTGAGCACATCCAGATGCCTTTAAATGATATATCTTGGACGTGGATGAGGGGGGTGTAATTCTCTGACAAATAAAACAAACCCAACTACACTGTAGTTGATAAATTTCGTTTCGCCGCTGCACGAGCTGACAAAATGGAAAAAGCTAAATAATTGATAGCCCTCATTCATTTTCTCGTTCATTTTTCTTCATTATTATTATTTCTTAGGGGGGGGGGTCTTTATTTTAAGGGGCACCCGCCCCTCGCCTAGATAGACATCTTTGTGAAATGAAATTTATGAAGTAAAACATTTTTCTTTTACCTTAAGGCAGAGCATTACAATTCAAACATGTAGCATGCCCCATATCTCAGAAGGAAGCCCGGAGCTAAAATCTACAATTCCAGAAAAGCATCACTCATGTGAAAAAATATCTTCATTTGTGTGTATGTTTTGGACTCTGCTGGGATAATCTTTTAAAAATATTGGTAATTTTAACCCCTATGAAGATATTCTTCACAGAGTGATGATTATCCTGAAATTTAAATGTTAACTCCAACTCCTGTCTGAAATATGGTGCATGCCACATGTTTGAATGGTAATGCTGTCTTTGGGTGAAAAATGTTTTATTTCTGAAATTTCTTTTCACAAAGATATCTATCTAAGACAGACCCAGTCAGTGTTCTCACTCATAAACACACACACATGTACACACACAAAACCAACACACACACACACACGCACACGCACAAACACCTGCACAAGAACAGCAGGCCCCCACACAAACACATGTTCATGTACCAATAAACCAACTAACACACATACACACGTAACGAACATCATTTTCCCCAAACCCATTAAAATGCCACACTGTTTTGTGATATTTTCGTTTTATTTATAATTACTCTTACACGCTGTAGGCTTACACATCCAATATGCACGATAATTATGTATAAATGCGACTCACTTCTTGAGGTAAACCATTGGGATTGATCTCGAAGCATTGGAAAACTCCACAAAACAAAGCACGGCTCGTCTTCAAACAGAGAGTATGCAGAGAAGACGAGTTCAGACGGCTTACATTCGACGTGTTGAGATTACATTTCCATTTGGCGCCGTTAATCACGTGGTTCAGACACGATTATCCAATCTCCAAGGTCTGGGTCAACGCAGGCTACTTGTTGTAGATACAGTCGTTTTCATATATTTCCGTTTATACAAATCATCATTTGGAATAAAACCCCTGATATTTACAAGCCGGAGGCTAACCTGACCCCGTTGTGATCAAACAGTCGCTTTCAAGAATTTGCGTTTGCTTTCACAGACCACTTTCGTATTTTTTAAATTGTATGCACGCTTCTTTGTCAAACCAAGAACTTTCGACAATGGACGGTTATCTGTTACGTAATGGGATCGCTAGCGTGTGACTTTCATTGTCATCTGAATAACATTCTTTTAATATTTTTCTACTTTGATGTCATAATGGTCACCGCCGATCAGGATGTAGAGAGAAGCAAGAAGTCTGTTTTCACATACTGGAATTGAACAAATCGTGTGCGCAGAAGGCAATAAATCAATTAAATCCTGAAAAACCAATGTGCAGTTCTTATTTACGACGGACTTCTTTAGTTCCATGTGTGTTATTTTGGAAAGGGTAGATATATATTAATAATAAGGCTGAATAGTGATTGAATGACTATTACTTATGATCCAATTTTTGCAGAATTCCTCATACTTTTCCAAACATGCAAGATACATAGCATGTATTGGTCATAAGTCTCTTGACGTTATTGAGGTCATCATGTGTGTGCGGGATTTTGCGGAGAAGATAAAAACATATTTCATATCATAAAATCGTCTGCTTCGCAATTTTGCTGCTCCAAATCTGAAGGATGTACATTAAAAGTTATAGTCTCAAACAGGACATCAGCAAACAAAAACCAAGACAGGGCAAAATGTTCCTTTGTCAATGAAAAAATGCACATAAGTGCTTTAATTGTTAATCATCTGGATGTTCTCATCAAAATGCATGCATAATTAGGCGCCAGTGACTATCATGACATCCAAGGAACAATGACATTAATCGTCCATCTGTAAAAGGGTTCTTGGTCCGACCTAGCAACGTTAATGTATGCAAGTAGCATTCTGACTATTGTACTCTTGACAGCTGCGATTCACTACATAGTTCGTCTTAGAGCAAACGTGATTAAATTTGAATACATTACGAAAATGGCAAATTCTTCAATAGGCAGGTTTACTCCTAAATACACACTTTATACATTCTTTGCAAAATTCAGTAAATGATCCCTTCCCTCCTCCCCCCTCCTTTTTTGTTTTTTTTTTGCTTGCCAAGCTCCTCGAGGGGATGGGATCGCAAAAAAATTAATTGGTGAGCCTCCGGGACTTCAAATCCTGGGTGTGCGCATGATCATGGAGTGTGCAGCGCGCCTAAACATTGAACAAATATCAAACGTGAAGAGTTGCAGGATGGATTATCATTTTTTTTTTTACACACAC
>BQKZ01003494.1:44939-59062 GCA_036244855.1 Temnopleurus reevesii
ACATCTTGTATAAATTTGCCAAAATCATGTTCGATTGGCTCCAGTGACTACCGTAATTTGAGAATCCTCCAAGTATTTGTTGACGTCACGTTCTTACTCTTGCAAAGAGTACGGTGTTGTATTACACTGGGCTACTTAATGATTATAATACTTTTTTTTTAAATTTTTCAGCACAAATTCAACGACTACACCTACATGACATTCGAGATGGTCTCGCTGGTGCCCATGGAACCTGTACTTATTGACTTCACTCTCATGACGCGCAAACAGGTAGATATGATGTCATATTATTAATATTATTATAATTATTATCATTATTATCATTATTATTATTATTATTATTATTATTATTATTATTATTATTATTATTATTGTTATTATTATTATTATTGTTGTTGTTGTTGTTGTTGTTGTTTTTGTTGTTTTTGTTGTTGTTGTTGTTATTATCATTATCAGTAGTAGTAGTAGTAGTAGTAGTAGCAGTAGTAGAAGTAGTAGTAGTGACATTAAGTTAAAACACATCGGATCTGCAGAATGCTCGAGATATATGTTTGCGACCGTTCAAAGAATTCAAATGTGTCCAGCAGGTCTTCATTTACTGCATAGTACGAATAAATTTCTTGCCGAAGAAAGTATGCAGTGTCCAGGAAATAATTCCTTTGGACAAAAAAAGGGTAATTTCTCAGGTCACAAAGTTTGTCAAATGCCCTAAAATATGTCAAATGTCAAAGACCCTCAAATACCCTTTGGGAACCTTTGTTCTGCACTGGAAACCTATGTTCTACAAGTTTTTCTTGTTAATGGGTTCCTCATATTTCACGTAATTGTATTTCTTTGTCAAACAGTAATTGCTATTTTTGTCATTATGCTTAATTGGTTGAGTTCAAAATAAATATTATATATATTTGTGGAATCTGAAACAATAAAAACAATATAAAAAAAATATATGTTTTCTCTCTCTCGCTATTTAGATCGAATGGTACAACGAGTACAACGAGAGAATCAACACCGAGATCGTACCTGAACTTACTCAGCGTGGTAAGGACTGGGTCGCCACCAAGACAATGTAAGTCAACCCCGATAACCCAGGCAGTGCCAATGTTCATGTCATGTCTTCCATCTGTCTCCTGGTGACGTCACTGGTAGCCATCTTCCTGCACTAAGAATGGACGTTTGATCATGAGTCCGTTTGCCATGTGCCCCAGTCATTATTGAAGCCGAGAAGCAACACGATTGAACATGACTCTTTGTTCGGAGGCAGTTGACTGTGAACTTAACAAAGAGTCATGTTGAAACGTGTTTCTCCCGGGGTCCTATGTGACCGGGGCCCTATGCTCCAGTCATACTGAAGCCCACAGGCAACACGATTCAACACGACTCTTTGTTCGGCCGGAGGCAGTTGACTGTGAACTTAACAAAGAGTCGTGATCAATCGTGTTGCATCCGGACTTCTTTGTGACTGGTGCTTAAAATTATGATCTATAGGTAGGCGGGTTTCCTAAGATATTCAAATCTAATGCACGTTTCCTGATGCAAAATTACTTAGTTACAAGGTACTTCTTCAACCTGTTAAGCGACAACCGAACTATGATACTTCAGAATCAAGTTTGCATGCGTTATACGTGTTACTAACGAAAAAAAAGCGGACGAAGGCTGGCGAATTGGAAGAATACGGAAACTTAAATACGTGCAGCGCGAAGACGGATTTGTACAGGTCGCGCTCTCGTCCTAGAAACGGCGACTCGGCCAGTTGAACAACTCGCCGTCACGCTGCATGTATACATTAATGTACCTTTCCAATTCGCCAGCCTTCGTCCGCCTTCTTTCAGCCTTCGTGCACGTACATAATTTGTTAAGAATTAGTTCAGGATTTGCCCAAGATTAGGTCTAGGGCACACACATTCATTCGTATGCGAATATTCATTCGCATTTATCTGAAGAAGAAAGGGTAGTCGTTTAAATGTTTTTCATCCCCAAAATTTATTCTTGTAATGTTATTAAAGCAAGTTGATTATAGGAATTTGTTCTTTGCACATAATTATTGTACATTACAAAATTGAATACAGCTTTGATATTTGGTAAGCAATCAAACGCACGCAGATCTGAATAGATATACGCTCTTCTGATAAAGAAGTCATATTTTTTACATTGATTTCGGTGAAATAATTCTTTGAATGAAAATATAAATCAGTACTATAAGTCTGTCAATTATTTCCTTATTGCCACTTATGTATACATTAAATTTCTGATGACTTTTTTTTTTAAATCAATAACAGCATTTTCGAAGGGAGCATATTTTGGTTGGTATGTTCTTCCTTTGATGTTACTTTTACCTCCAAATTCTCGTACAGGCGACCATTTTAGGCCTACATGACTGTACAAAAGAAGTAATTACACGGCACAGAAGGTTGATCNTTTTAGGCCTACATGACTGTACAAAAGAAGTAATTACACGGCACAGAAGGTTGATGTTTGGATTTCTTACAAAATGCATGTTGTATAGAATAATGGTGACATAAGCAACAACCAATGCAATTGTAGATAAAATGATTATAATCATTGTATTTTGTGACATAATGACTTTGAATGTATTAATCCTTCAAAACGCAACATATATTTCTGTATAAAACGTTAAACGAAAGAGTTATAAATCGTTGCTTTATATGCTATGATATAGAACTAACGTGTAAATAATATAGATTTACAGAATGTGCATTCTGCATATAATTTTATTGATCATTTTGTTGTGAGGCGCGAAGATTTACAAAACAATAAACTTCTCTTTTCTCTAACGTTTAGAGATAGGACAAACGTATTCGATGATATCTTAAGCACCGGTCACATAGGACCCCGGAAGCAACACGATTCACCCCGACTCTTTCATAATTCACAGTTAACTGCCTCAGAACAACGAATCGGGATGAATCGTGTTGCTTGAGGGGTCATATGTGACCAGGGCAGAAGACGAGCATTGCACAAGTGAAAAATCAATTTACACGATCACAAAGGTCACTCCGAAAGAGTAGAAATTAAAGCTTTCACTTAATTAAGTTACGTAAAATTCACTCCTGTCGAAAGTATTGTTGTGTTTAGATTATATGACTGATGTCGATACCATAATTATATCAAGAATGCATGATAGAACCGTTTCTATCCCTTCTGGCACATGTCAACAGGCAGTGCCAGAGCGATTCAGAAAGATGGCCAGTGTTAATTACCCAAGGCTAATTGTGGCTAAATGAAGTAGCAATTTTGCTAAAGATTTGGGCTTGTACAATAGTTTCATATATGTATCATGATAAGGAAGAAATAAATATAAATCGTGATTTAATCAATCTAATTTAGCTAACGATTTGTGTGATGTTTTATTTACAGTAATCATTCCCCAATTATCGCTCCCAAACTGTCGTACGCAAGCAATTTTTTTCATTGACTTTAGGTATAATTGCCGAAAATAAATTCCATGAAGCCCATAAAGCCCATTCACTTTTATTTTATTGCCCATATATCCAGAAGGCATTTTGGGCCAGCTCAATGATATTTTGCACTGTGAGCAGAACGCGCGGACAAATTTAACAAAGTAAAAAACTTCCAATTAAGCCTTCAAAATAATCTCACATAATTATGCATACAATATATCTTCCCTTTTAATTCATTAAACAGGAGCAACACATGTTCAATAAAAATAGAAACGAAAACCCAATTTTTTTTAAGTTATTGATAAGATTCGAATGGAAGTTCTTAACTTTGTCCACTTTCTTTATCCGGTCTGCTCACTGCTACGCATGTAAGTCGAGGGCAAGACAAACGTATTCAGCGTCAGTTTAGTGTCTTCCCTAGGTCTCTCTGATGGGGCACTCCAAAGAGTGGATTTCGACGCTATATAAATAACATTATTATTATTTCTTAGATTCAACTAATGGCGGGCACGCCATTACTATAAAGAAGGTAAATTTTGCGTAAATTCAAGTTACGTCCATTGTACGACTTATGACTTTTTGACATTCATGCCGTGCTTTAAGTTTGCCAGTTCTTTTGTATTTCGGAGCAGCAGAAATAGATGGGTGGGTTATATCAGGTCATTGAGGTTCTAATGAAAAAAAAAATGTTTTAATGATTCAGCATAGCGTACGTTATATCCTTCTTTCCAGAACCCCAAATGTTGATTAGCTTCCATGCTGCTGCCAAACCCTCCATGGTCCTTTTTCTTCCCCGTGTCGCTCTACCCCTCGCAAACACTCATCCTTTTTTGGGTGGTGTTTCACCAAGTTACGAAAGACTTTAAGAACGACAGTTCTTGTACTGAATGATCGAGAATCTTACCACTTTTCATAAAGTTGTGGGTAGATTTACGCACGACTGTACGAACGATTGGTGATCCTTTCTCGAACTCAATGATAACTCCTCGTGCTGAATTGCACCGAAGAAAGGATCACCAGTCGACGCACAGCTTTATGAAACACAATACAGTCTTTTGTTCGGTGACCGCCCAGTTCTTCACTATAACCCCCCAAAAATATTCTCTTCCTGTCATATTGCTTCTATTGCTCTCCTGTCCCGTCTCATAATAACGATAGTCTCTCTCTCTGCTTCAATTTCTCGGAACCATTCTCATTCTCACCCTGCTCACTGTGAGCAGAAGGGAAAAAGAATTTCGAAAAAAGTGCACACAACTTAGATCCTTCCCGCTTATTCTGAAAAGTGTTAAAACCAATGACGCATCTGTTTAGTGAAAAAGCCGGGGAGCTCCATTTTTACCATTTGTTCGTGTGATGAAGCGATTGTTTATTCTATCCAATTACTTTGTCCTACCTGGTAACATTTCATCTATCATATTTTAAAATCGTGCGTTTGCCTGTCCTAGTTACGTGGCATTTCTCAAACTGTTTTATAAGAATAACACTACACCACTTGGAATAGGCCCACGGTTTGCACACATTACTCTTTGCTATGTCGGGTAAGCTTTCGGGGCAATATGGTTTTCAAGAACAACCTTTTTGTAACAGGTGGGCATAAAATTTGCACCTCATAGTATCCGCCTATTAGAACTCGACCGCATCCGAAAATGAGCCCACTTTAGGATTTGAACCCCCCACCCCCNATGAAAAAGCCCCTCCCTCCTCCCACAGTGCGTGCATTCTGTACACAAAGTCATATTTCAACATTTAAAGACCAGAGCTTGAGCAAAATCAAGCATAAATACAAATGACTGAATGTCGAATTCTCTCTCGTTATCATAATAAAAAGCACTGAATATTATTTTCCGCCCCTTTCCAAGATGGTAGCAATGCAGGGGTGGAACTGTGATCACAATGGTGATAACGACATGTTGTGTGCCGTTGCCTCGTTTCACTTCATTGATTTTAACAGTTTACTTATGTACCTGACAAAAATAGATCTTACATCGATGCATAAAATCGCCTATAAGTTATCGAGAACCTGTATCCATGTAGTTAAAAATTATATATGGTGTGCTTAGATGATTAGGCCTAATGAAAGATAGACCTGGGTATAGTTTTATGCACATCCAATTATATTGCATAAATCGGGCCGAAAACACTTAATAGTGCGATCACTTTTCAACAGAATTTGCCGATATCGCTAATTTAGTCACCAATCAGCACTACCATTGTTCATTGAATCTGCGCCATATAGGAATTCTATTTATCCCCGCTTTTCATGCTTGTACGCGCTATTCATCGCGATCGCTTCATTATCTACTCTACATTCTTGACACATCATCTTGCTCTGTCATTTCTGCCCTGAATAAATTACGACGGCTCGTTTCAAGAGTGAAAATTAAATTTACAATTAAAGTCACGTTTCAGTTAAGGAATTTTATTTGACGGAGTATCATAAATGTTAATCATACCAACTCTTTCACTATCTGAACTCATCCTCATCGTTCAATTTTCAGACACATACGAGCTTTAATATTTGTGTTCTTGGCGATTTTGTGTATACCAATGTAGGGATTATTTCGTCATATACATAAGTAAACTGTGTAAATCACTGAAGTGAATCAAAACAGCCGCACGCAACATGTCGCCATCAAGTTTTTCCTCCCCCGCAAAGTTATTGATCCCGGCCGTGTTTGGGAGGGGGTGGACAAAAAGTTTTAACATGAATTTGTGCAATAGCGAAGTTGAATGTAATTTTCAATCATCTGTACCTGCATGTATTCTCCGTCAACTTAGTTCTCGATTGACAAGATTGAGGCATATTGTAGGCATTTGCGAATTTGGTCAAGCTGAGGACTTTAATTTATTGAGGCCCTATATTCATTTTTCCTCATACAGTGTCATATGTCGTTAGTTTAAATATCTTTTTCATATCGTTGCATATAATGAAAGGAAAATGATAAGAACATATAAAATATAAAAAAAATAATTTGTTAGACATACATAGATTAGAGGTTCAGGGGCGGGCGCCCCGTTAAATCATTGGAAAGGGAACGAATTAGAAGGAGAGGACTCATTTTTTTGTGGTTTTTGTTGACTTGTCAGAAAATTTGTTTGAAGCATATTTCATCCCCGTCCAATTTATATCCTGTCCTTAATAATTGAATGTTCGACTCATGTGCGTCTAATGTTGTCATTTTGGTGGACACATAAATACGAGATCCCCAGTCAGGTGACCATTGATGCTCAGATGTTAAAACAAATCTTGATATAAATTAAATGACACATATTCTAGCAATATTTTTCAAAACTAATTAAAGGAAACTATTACAATAGTATTATAATGTTTCGGATGAGTATCATGAGATGGCAGGAATGGGTCTAAATGGGACATTATAGGGCCATCATTTTTTTCCGTCTCGTGCAAATCAATAGTTTAATTTTCAAACCCTTTTGTGAGAGAATGAGCTGAAAAATCACATATCACACCCGATCATGAAGGTGAAGGGAATATGATCTCCCAAAACTTCGAGTTACTGTTCCCACTTCCTAGCATTTATTTTTTAATGATTTTTTTTAAACTTCTTTGCACATGAGTGAATGGGAATATAATTAGTTGTGTGAGGCATATAACTTGCCACTTTCATCGGAAGGAACAAGCTAGGAGATGGCAATTTTAGAATCTCCCAAAACCCAAGTCCCTCTTGTCAGCACATCCACATACGAACACTGATAGGAAACTCTAAAATTACGAAATTAACGGGCACACGATTTGATGTTAAAAAATATTCATCAACCAAACAATAGACCGTATAGACGAATAACAGCTTCTTCCCAAAGAAAACTGATGGAAACGAGTTCTATTGCGCCTGTAAATTAGACTAGCAACAATCAATTATCGATCGCGACGGAGCGTGCGGTTGACTTGACAACAAACTCCTTGCCGATAAGATTTCTCGTAAGTATTAAAACGCGTTTCCTTTAAAAACATCTGAAATAATATGTGTCGTTAATTAGTAAAATTTACGAGAGGATGATGTGAACATTACTTTTGAAAATTATGAAATAAGATATTTATGAGCGAAGAGAAGAACGATATTGTCGAGAAGTCAGTCCGACGTGTAATGTTTTACGTATGGTTATCAGGCCTGGTTTCGAGTAGCGAAGTCCAAGCAAGGGCAAAGCAGCACTGCCACCTGGCCACTGGCCAAATAAATAGAAATAAAATTAATGTCCCGAACTGTTTAAACGTTGCTTCCTTAATTTAATGTTACAACTACATGCCTACTAGTATGCAAAATGATATATTATTGGCTAATTCATGAAATTAGCCTTTTTAAAAAGAGCCATTTTCTAATTCTAGCCTTTTTTTTCTTCTTCAGTTCTTGTCCTCCTTTTTCTTCCTCCTCCTCCTCCTTCCCCTTCTCCTCCTCTCCTTCTTCTTCTTCTTCTTCTTCTTCTTCTTCTTCTTCTTCTTCTTCTTCTTCTTCTTCTTCTTCTTCTTCTGCTATTCTTCTCCTTATTTCTTACCTTGTCTTCTCTATCTTGTTCTGCTGCTTCACATCGGCTTTTCTTTCTCTTCATGTTCTCCTGCATCTCTCTCACTTTCTGCATTTAGTTAAGACCAGGCATACACTAGTATAAAATGTCCTACTGCTAATGCAGTAAATTAGAAGTCTTCGAGTATAATATTGGGTGTTTTGAAGACGGATTTTAATATCACGTACCTTGCAAAAATGCCTTTAATAATTCACAAATTTCTTTAAGTCGTTTACAATATTCCAAAGGACAGATATTCATGTTTTCTATTGTTCTTTGAAAGATAATTGATGCATCTGAACTCCCAACAGCCCCATCTTGCACTGCTTGGGAATTCCTTCCATCATCCCGCTAACACTGGAGGTGTAGATCTAATGTCAATATTTCCTTATTTCTTTCTGCATTGAAGATCCGAACATCAATCGGGCTTCATCAACCAAAGAAAGTTGATGAAAGGAGGTCAAGGACAATGGATGTATTACCTCCTGTGTCTTCCAACCCATTGGCCAGTGACCCGACCACAGCCATGCACATTACACTGCCAGACACCACCGGTAATGGGGATGGTATGAACAATGATGTCATTGATGAGGAGAGACGGGAGGAGATGGAAGGCACTGGGTTTCATCTTGGGGATATCCTACTGTCAGGGAGATCGGAAAGTGCAGGATGCGGAGAGGGAGATGGAGCCCAGATGCTGTCTGACTGGCATGCCTTCCGAGGAAGGACAATTGAGAGCGACAACACCATGGAGTTCAACAGGCAGATGGACCATTTTCACATATGGCTTGACAAGTGGAACCATAATCAGGTATGTCATAGTTGCTCATTCAGCATCCCGAAGAAGAAGAAAGTGTTGTGCCATTGCCCTCACTCCATAACAGCATTTTAATGAATGCAAAGTTCAATGCAAATGTGAAATGAACTTATGCAATTCAAGCTTTGAGACTAGCTAAACGTTGGCAGTGATGTCTTTGATGTTGAAGTTTAAGAGTTAGGCAAATGTGATCTGTATTTGCCAATACAACCAAGCAATAAGATGACTTGGTGTAAATATTCAAGGCAACCTGTTGGTGCACTTTCATACTTCTGCTGTATCAAATGATGTTTTACCCACATCACAGCAAGTTACAAAGCTCAAATCACCGACAGCGGAGGGGGGGGGGGGCATTGACTTGTATTTGGTAACATTTTATGAGGGATATTTATTCATCATGCCATTTTACTGAATTCTTCATTCTCATGTTAAATCCTCACGTTAAAACGAGATTATAAGGCTCTGCATCTCCTTAATTGTCAATGTTGAAAAAAATTGACAGATCACTCTTCAGTTGTGTTGTTTGATCAAAGTAAAGTCAGTTCGGGTGAAATAAACACTCAATATAAAAACAATAAAGTTGAAAAAATTGTTGTAAATGTGTTTCTTCTGCTCTGTTTCTCCCTTGTATCCAATAGCGCTGTCAGATATTAGACGGCATTCTACAGCGAAGCAACTACACCCAATATAACTTCCTATGGACGACCCTTCAACCTGCTCTGCATAGGGACTTCATGTACACAGCTCAGCAGCGCTACCCAGAGTATCACTTTGAGCCAATCAGTAGCCACATCAGTAGAGAGACAAGAGCTAAGCGAGCTGTCAGGAATTATTACCATGCACACAGGTAAGGTTTTATAGGGAGAAAGCCGACTGTATACCTTATGACAGGCCCCTTCGAGGAACTGACAAGCAAAAAAAGAGAAACAAGTTTTCACCTCCAACTTGGCAGCCCTCTCAGCAGATTATGCACCCCTTGTTGCTGAGCTGGGCTTACAAGCAGAAAAAAAGGTCATCAGCTCTCATCAGCTCACTTTTGGCGCCCCCTATCTACGACCTGGGGGGGGGGGGGGCTGGCGCCCCAACGCCCCCCTTCTCATGTTGTTCACATGCAGCTTTATGCTGAATACGAGGAACAAGTCAGTTTTAAATCTTCAACAATATTAAGCCTGATTGGACTGTTCAGAGTTCCTCATGACTCGTAGCCGATGTAGTGTTCCTTCTGTTAAGAAAGTTTGCATTTTACAATTTTCTAGTTTTTCTCTCATCTGACTAAGAAGAATTTCATTGAAATATATGTGTGTTTAAATGGAAGACAATTACACTTTCTTTGAAAATCATGTCGTTGAAGGATACATGTATAAGGTCTCTAGTAGGCTTAATACTTTGTTTCATATTGATTTTTACCCACATTACTGGTTTCACATCGTCACAGAAACATAAACATATGGATAGCAAATCAAGAACTAGAGATTCTGATGAATTTTATAGAAAAAGCAGACATTGTGGAATCTTGCCAGGGACCCAAGGTAATGCACTCTATTTGTGGTTGTTATTATTTATACTTTGATTGGGGTATGAATATAGTTTGCATACTTTGGGCCATATGGGAAAAGAACAATATTTGCTCTTTCATGTTCATTAACAAAGGTTTATTTTTTTCTTGTAGCGCACACCTACAGAGAAGGAACGATGTGAAGAGACTTAACACACAGCACATTCTACCAGTCATCAAGTCAGCACCTTCTGAACAGCCCAAAGAGATGTAAGCTAAACTGTTCCCAATTGATATCAATTATTGCTTACGCATGAATCGTATGTTACAGAATACAATAATCAATGGGTTAAACTTTGCTCCCACTATCTTACCTGCTAACCAGTAAAGTGTTATATTATTCAGGAAGATTTTTGTGCCATATAAAAAACAACACAATAATATTTTTAAATGTAAATTTGTTGAGCAATTTCACTAAAGCCTTTTGACTTGTTCTAACCAGAGTACATTGCAAGAACTGGCAGGGGAGGTATAAGAAAGAAAAACAAGAATTGAATATGATCAGTAGTTTTGAGGCAAAGCTAAGTACCAAATGATAAGATTGTTGTTAATACTACTAACAGCAAGATGAGGGTGGGGATGTTGGCAATGGGAAACATTTGGAAGATTCCTAACAAACCGTTGCTAATATGATAATAACTAAATTGTATAATTTCCATTCTCTTCCCAACAGGTCTTTCAAGTCTGGTTGGGATAGACTGAGACCAGCCAACAGCATGCCATTGGTCAAACTACCTTCTGTTTCTCATTCAAAAACATTTGACCATCCACTTAGCAAGTCAGCCCCAGTCTCACCCATGAGGTAAACTAAATAGAGTGCACTATTTTGCATAGTATGATTATGAACTTGCATTTATAAGTTAAATGGGTCATTCATAAATGCATATAAATGTGTATTATAGCAATCAAGTTTTTACACATTGCAAAATGACCAAAAGCAAGTGTTTTTAATGTCATTAAACACAATTTAATCAATTTAATGTTTTTATGAGTAATTTCAGTTATTGAATGAAGTCTCCTTTCCAGTTATGTCCTGAAACGTGTGGCCGTTGTGCATAGATGAAATTAGAAATTGATCCCTAATTTACTTAAGGGAGAGTATAAGATAATCAGTGATAACAATCAATGACAGCTTTGCACTAAATTATAATTGGAAATCAGTGTTCAATCTTCTTGATTTTTATAATCAGCCAAAATTGTAGAGTGTATTATAAGATTGATCAACTGTTGATTGTTCAATGTTCATTCATTATTAATCTGTGGTGTTATTCATATATTATTGAGCTATCTGCAACGATGCTAATGGGGAGATGATAGATGAGGGATATGTACATGTATATATATATTTTTTTTTTTTTTCAGTTGAAGAATCCTGGCAACTTTTGACCATAAAAAAGTTTTAATGAGAAACAAAGTTGTAGTATAATCCATTTCAATGACTTCAACAGCACCTGTACCTCAATATGAATTTTCTTTTTCAGAGATAATCAACCAATCAGAAGGCACATGCAGGATCATGATGGCCATTCCATTCCCAAGAAGAGGGTTGCAAAAAGTGAGAGAAAGCGGAGGGGCTATAATCCAGTTGATGATTCCAATGTTCCTTTGCTAACCAAGGCACTGACAGATGTACAACTGACGTACAACAGACCCACTCTGGTAAACATCATTTTTATTTTCCTTGTGTGCAATTGGTTTGAAAGAGTTTTTGGATTCTAATAGAATTTGAAAGAATTTGAAATCTGAAAGAGACAAAACTCACTTTCATGTTATAGATGTGTGGAAATGGTTGTACGATGAGGCAAAATCATAATGATGACTTGATGAAGTATAATCGTTGTTTATTTGCAGAAAATGTCACTAATTATTACGAATTGATGATTGAACAATACAAAACTTGTAAGAAGTGGAAGTCTTCTTAACATCCATTTGCAAATAGTTTAGACTTCTTTCACTGATTTGGTTTTGATGTTTTATCCGTGTGGGGGGTTACATCTTGATATTCGTTACATTTTATTTATGTCAGATAAATTTTGAGTGTACAGTGCTTATAATACAAATTTTATAATACAAATTTTACCATACTGTAAAACTATAAATTGTGTGAATAACAGGTCAGGAATCGCTTGTACATGAATCTTAAAAGTTTTCTGTTTTATAGTACGTCAATATTTATGAATTTCATCACTTTGGTACAGGGCCAGACAGGGTACATCCACCCCTAATTGAACCCATAACATTACAGTGGGAATCTTTCCAGCTCTTATTAATTTTTTGTGTCTTTCTGTTCCTTGCATCAGTCTGGTACAGGGACGGACAGACTACCCCCTATTGACCCCATCCCAGTGGAATCTTGGCAGCTCTTCCATTGGTATGCAGAATGCTGGAACGGTGAGTGTACATTCTAATACTAGTTCAATTCGCACTCACACAAAATTGTGAACATTATTGTTTATTCTTTTGTTAATTTAGTGAAGATAAAAGGCAAGATTACTTATAAGAAACTAATAGCTGCCAATTTGGATGTTTTAAATGTCTGCCATCGTTAGGTGGTGCCTGAGGCATGATAGTAATCTAAGATCCTTGTCAAAAGAGATTCAAGTGTTATTTTTAAAAAGATATATATGTCGCTTGATAAATGCACCTTTACAGTTACGGAATTAAGATATAAAGGTTACAAATTCAGCTGAAAAAATATAATTTGTTTCAATTATTGTTCTCATCTTTTCTCATCTATAGATGTTCAGAGAAACGAGTTCCTTCACAAACTTTTGAAAAAGTTGGATCAGCGACAGTTGTATTTCCTATCTACACATTCTGCAGTAAGTGTCCTATGTCTCTGGTAGATATTGAAGTCGGTTCTCAAAACCGTGATTTTGCTGGTAGACATGACCATTTATACTAAAAAATTGATAACAGGCATTCACCTGGAATGATACCTGCAGTTATTCCCACACATATAAGTAATTTTCTGTAACAGCTCACATTATTAGTGCCTGTTTCATTTGCCTGTCTTTATTTTGAATAAAATTATATTGGTGTTTGATAGCATCATACAAATCTAAATGTAAATGGCATGGTATTTTACTCTTTCAATGTGGGTTCCAACTTCCATGTATGTAAGTTCAGGTACGCATGGACATACAGTGTAAGGTGCGAATGACAAGTAATTTTTTTATTCTTCATTCCTAGCTGAAACAGTCCCGTGACTTCATCTCTCTGCTGCCCCTCAAATTGGCACTAAAAATCTTGGGATACCTGACACCAAGATGGCTACTGGTTGCAGCTCAAGTCAGCAAGATGTGGAATCGACGTGCCAGCCATGATCAGATATGGAAGGAGAAATGCTCACAAGTTGCCATTGGTGATAAATTATTTATTCATTCATCCATTTATCTATTTATTCATCCATCTATTTATCTATAATTGTTTTTTGTTTTCATTTATTCATTTGTTTACTTATTCATTAATTTGGCTACTAATTTTCATATCTACAGTCAAACCTGTCTTAGCGGTCACCTGTCTATAGTAGCCACCTAAATTGATTGCCTCCAAATGAAAATGTGTGTTAAAGAACCTGTCTATAGAGGTCACCTATCTAGTGAGGCGGATTAGCTGAACAATTGTGCACTTTTTGATACAAGCACCAAATTTGGCACAAATGTGCATTAATGCATTGCAAACATTTCCAGATATTGGGCCACTCAAAATTCAAGCCTTGATGGCGGCCATTTTGGATTTCAAAATGGCCGCCACTTGAAAACTATTTTTGCGATTATTGTTCATATATTGCTGCTGTTGACTTGAATTG
>BQKZ01003495.1:20443-36986 GCA_036244855.1 Temnopleurus reevesii
CATTAGTATAATCATTTCTAACAAAAATATCAATTTTCCATGACATTTCAGCCCACCAAACCCTTTAAAAGTGCTCCACACATGCATTCAAGTGTACAAAACATAAAAAAAAAAAACATGTGGGGATAGCTCGGAAACTTGACCTGATTGAGCAAAACCAATGTGATTTTTGGATTCAGCACCTCAGATTCACTAGAAATCAGCTGAAAAATCACAGACAACAAATTTGCTGTTGACCAGTGTAATCCATCGAACTGGTGTGACTTTCCTTCTGAATGAGATCATTTACCAGAATTTAATTAGCTTATAATTGATATGATTAAGTTTAATCAATACGGTATAATAAACCATTTTTGTAAAAAATAATTCAATGTTCCTCTTTACTGCTGTATTCAAATTGGAACCCGCTTGTGATTGTTGTGTCCGCACAGTTCAGTTACGAATAATTGTCCCATGCCCCATCTTATTTTACGAAAATAATGAAAACAACTTTTGCACCTTTGTTACTTTTGTGACATCGGTAAACAATATAAAATACAGTGATTTACCAGAAGTTGAGCTAATCATTGATATATTGAATTTAAAATAGTGCAAACTTTATTCATGAAGTCCAATTTACGTGGCTTTCCAGAGGAACAGTAGTTCTGACTTTCTCGATAAAATAAGAAATTCAGTAATTCCATATGTTCACTTCGCAAGAATGGAACGATATCTGATCTGTTGGCAGAGAATTACCTTTGAATCAAGACCCCTTTAATCGTTAGCTTCTGCATAAAAACACATTTCCAGTTTTTTTTCAATCATTGTTTACACACGTATTTTTCAACCCCGTTTCCTTTTGTGAACTCTGTCTCATTCAAAATTATTATGCCATGGACACAATACAATGAACCTACAGCTCAAGACACTGTGGGAAGAATGGACAAAGGAAATGGACAAAATAAACAACTTCATTACAGCCTTCATAAGAGCTTCAAGACACTGAAATATCATCCCTATTAATTAACTGAACACGTATGACATCTACTCGACATTTCTCTACAGAACAAGGGGGAGGGAATTTCGTTTGTGTGCATCTAGCTATTATATTATATTGTGAATGCTTCAATGGAAGTTGTTTACTTTGTCCAATTCCTTTGCCCCTTCTGGTCACAGTGCTTAGAGCCTAAATAATCACAAAGGATTCGAAAGATTTTAACATGAATGCTCGGAGGGAATAATGCGTTGAACATTTATGATTCAATTTCAATGCATCACGAAATTGACAAAAAGGATAAATCTGGGACTCATTTCATTTGGAATAGGTCATGAAACACAAATAGTAAAAAGAAATACCATCACACCAGTAACACATTTTTCATTTCTCGATTTTCTATGTGATATTTTCTTTTTGTTCAAAATAACAGGGGAAACTTAGGGGGATGAATTCGATGCAGATATAACAATCGGCAAACTCTAACGGTTTAGATTGGGGGAGTGCATATTGAAAATGAAGCAAAGTTGATTTGACTGAGCTTTTAAACTTGCTCGTGATTGTCAAAAATGGAGAAGATGGAGAAGAAAGAGAGAAATGGAAAGATACACTCTAAAAATCAAATGTTATATTAAAAAAAACATTTTAACTGACTGGAAAAGTGACACTGTTGGATCTAACAACAATATAAAGTCATTCCTCTAACCTGTTAAATTGTATTTTACCATTTGGGTCTGAAGAGTGTACATAACATGTGTGTGTGTTGGGGATGCGTACGTATGCTTGTTTGTTGGCTGATATGGATGTGTGTGTGCGTGTTTATGTGTATGTCTTTTCGATGCATATAAATTGTTTATTTGGTGTAATTTACCGACAGATATTGAAAAGCCCTTGTTGATCACGATTTAACACGATTCTTTGTTAATTTCTCCTTAGTCGTGTTGAATCGTGTTCAAAGGCACATTCACAAGACCTAGAGGCCTAGAAGTAACACGATTTAACACGACTTTTTCGTAGGAACACAGTTGCTTGCAGGCTTTTATGTGACTGGGGCATTATACTGTAATTGGGCAAGTCACGTTTTAATTAGCGCAAGTCCATTTTAAACCAACCAAGAATATGCATCTTGGACTTGCGTTTAATTTTCTGACTTGCATTTGTTTGCCTTTGTATACTTTTCATGCGATAGGGCCCTTGACTTTTAACCATTTTAGCATGAAAACAATGAAACACATCACGTGCGCGCTGGTTGTAGATAATGTTAATTTCCGAGATGGAAATGTGTTTCTGTCATTATGTGCTAACATCTGAACATGTCATTACAAAGATTGTGGGACCACTCTTGTTTAATTTTCTGTTTGTTGAACTCAAAACGGCTGACAAAATATTACTACACATACAAATCCGACAATACAGATTACTTATTTTTCATGCGCTTAGACCGCCTCACACCTTTGCGTTTTGGCCTGCGTTGCCCACCTTTTTTAAAGATTAGAAATGCTCCCCGAGCGCACAGTACGCTGATCAGACGGTGGATTTACGTTCGGCTTGCGCTAAAGGAGCGTACGCCGAATGTCAGTCCGCCGTATGACCTACGTCTTTATGCGTCCAGGGAGTGTTTTATAATTGTATAAATCACGCTGGGCCGACGCAACGCAGACTAAAAACCTAAAGGTATAAGTCTGCCTATAAACTAAATAAGTTAGGATGTAATTTTTGTCTTAATCTGATTGTTCTTACCATCGTGGCTTTGAGCCCACAAGCATGAGGACTCTGAGAGCGATTCGCTTGTGAAGGTTCCAGTGCTCCACTGCGGCGGCCACCATCAGGCCACCGAAGAAGACTGTATTGGTATCTGTCAGATAATTGCTGCAGACATCTTTAGACTTCTGGATACCAAAGAGCGGGAAGAGGATGATGGGGAGGAGAGCGGTGGCCGCCAATGGGAGGCATTCTGTCATCCAGTACAGGGCCATGATGATGATGCAGTAAGCCATGTGCCCAATCTATGCAATGAAATTTCAAATATTGATTTAATTATTTGAACATCAATATTTTAGCATGATGATCACTTCAATCAATAAGGATTGAGATAAATATGTTTAACTTTGTGCACCGTGCGTTATGATGTTTGTGTACGTGTATGTACGTGTATGTGTGCGTGTGTGTGTGTGTGCGTGAGTGTATGTGGGCGTGTGTGTGTATGTATGTGTGTGTATCTGTAAGTATATATGTGTATATGTGAATATTTGAATATTTGCTATACATTAAAGTGAAAATTCAGGATCAAGAGTCAAAATGTGGCTTCAATTCTTTACAATTCACCCTCCTTCTTTCATTCATCGTTTTCTCTCTCCTTTTTTCCAAAGATTGTGTTCTTCTCTAATCAAACCTATTCTATGATCGTTTCTTTCCATCTCTATTTTCCCTTTTCCTAAAAATATATATTCCATTTCCGTAATATCCACCCCTCTCTTTCTCTTTTTCCCTTTCTCGCTGCTAATCACTCTTACCCCTCCTCCCCAATCTTTACCCCCACCTCTCTCTCTCTCTCTCTCTCTCTCTCTCTCTCTCTCTCTCTCTCTCTCTCTCATCACTTGTAAAACTTTTAATTAAAGAAAGGCACAAGCAGGCACAGCACAAATACTCTCAACTGTTGACCTATAGACTAATCTTTTAAACTGACACATAGAAAGGAAATCAAACAGTCAGTAGGAGTGTGTGTGAATTCTAAGTACCCTAATTATGTCAGATAAAAAAAATCGTGCAGTATAAATTGTGACATATAGATTATGATGATTATACGTGAGGAACAATTATATAAATATTCAGAAAGATACCTCGGGGCGATTTTTTTTTTTGGGGGGGGGGGGAGGGTACAGCACCCCACTTTTTCACTGCTGTGTAAAAATACATAACAGTGCTGAACATTGTGATATACAGCCTTTCC
This sequence comes from Temnopleurus reevesii, assembly GCA_036244855.1. Classification (NCBI taxonomy): domain Eukaryota; kingdom Metazoa; phylum Echinodermata; class Echinoidea; order Temnopleuroida; family Temnopleuridae; genus Temnopleurus; species Temnopleurus reevesii. The sequence continues at coordinate 24,367 of BQKZ01003495.1, forward strand.
ACTTTGAGCCCCTCCCATTTATCAAACATGTTGGAATGCTTGATATGATATATTATAGATGAAGAAGAAAGAAAAGGAATCATAATTATCACAAGTAAGTTGTTTTCTTGCTTTTTAAAGCAGATCTATATTCTCCATTATCCATTCTGTTATTTCTTTTTCTGCTCTGTAAGCGCATATGGACATTTGTTATGAGCTATATAAGAACTGAATATTATTAAAGAAAAAACCCGATAAAATCAGAGGTCCGAATCGGCCTCACAATTAAGAAATAAACAATGTTATAGTACTTGTTTGAACAGGTCCAAGTACAAGAGAATGGTTTAAAAATGCTATTCTTGTATACCATTGGTTCGAACCGAATTATCACAAGAGGATTTTTTTTCTTAGAGGTTAAACCAATAAACCTTATTAATTCTGTATCAAAATTATTCATTGTGTCCTTGAAATGATTCATGAAGTGAAATTGCAAAAACATGTTCCCCTACGTACTGTTTCCTGTACATCACAACTATCACATAGACAGTTCCAGTTAATTTGCAATCATAAACTCAGATTAATAAATCCTATTTTAGCAACTGACTAATAGCTTTCGCTCCGAGGGGTCCCATTTGTAAGTATGTATGAGTTGGAGCAAAATCCCAATTCTAGTAGAATGAAGCTATATTTAGCAGTCCATAGAAGAAAAATAATGCTTAATAACCGGACATACAGTTTTACGTGCACAAATACTATTTTAGCAGATTATTTAAGTCGCATTACAATTACAGTTCTTCAATTTAATAATAAACAACAATGGATAATGAAATCTGGTGCTAATGAGTATTGGTGCATACTGAAGCACGTGAATGAATAATTACGTCTTTCGGATCAATAATCGAAGTGGGTTTCTCAATATTCAATCTTAGACATTAAATACATTTATAAAAAAAAAATTAAGTGTGTTTCGTCAAAACGGTCTTTGAATTATCTGAGCAAATTATGATTTGGTTGAACATAATGTAAATGAGCTATTTTAGGCATAATACTCACCGAGTTGTTGAAAACGATAGCCACCGGACAAAATATGACAGGGACCAGAATAATCACCAAATATTGCCAGTTTTTCACCGCCTCCTTAAAGGCATTTCCCCTCTCCTTGGCCATCTTTATCCAAATTTCTTTCTTAACTCCTTGATTAATTTTGAGAAGTTGATTACGAACGATGGTAGAATAGGGACCCAGTGGTGGTCGGACCAGTCAAAATGAAAATGAGACCAGGGATTTTACACGCTCTACTTATCCAAAAAGGTAAAATGTTTACTGCGCGCTGAATCTCAAAAAGTATTATGCAAACTGTGTGCGCTTAGACTCCGGAAAGGTTCAACTATGGTTCAACGTAGGAACTCCCAGGAAGAGTTGCATGGGTCCCTGGCTTAAAAGAGTTCTTTACTTTTCCCAAGGATTATCAAATACACGAGGAAATTCTGCATTTTAGAATTTTAAGCCGTTTTGATTGAGACAGGAAAGTGTGTTATCAGACCGAATCGACCTGATGATTTTATTACCGGAAGCCGTTTAACCCGTTGACTACTGTATTCTGTAATACCCATAAACTATGTGTAGGGACTATCCTGTTCCAGTAGTCAAAGGGTTAAAATACTAACATTTTCTAGACCAAAGTCACAATTAAAATAGAACACAATTAAAAGAAATTAAAGGCAACGCACAATTAAAGGCAATGATAAAAAAAAAAAAATTACCAAGAAATAAAATAACTCTATATAGCCAACGCGCTTTATTCATATCTATACAAAACTTTGGGTAAAACCGTCGGGAATCACCTAAATTTCATAATTTTTAAAAAAAGATATTTCAAGATAGTCAGCATTATATAATGACAATCTGTAAATGTGCGGTCGCGCACGTTTCCTTACGCCGGAAGCTGTTTAATATACTAGCATTTTCCGGACCAAAGTCACAATTAGAAAGAGTTGCTAACACAGAGCAATTACTGCATTTATTGTCGAGAATTGGAGTAGAGTGGTCAATGATTAGGTCATTGTTACACAAAACTTTGTGTTAAACAGGAGTCCCCTGAATGTCATAGGTTTATTGGTCGTGTACATCTATTTCAAGACACAACCTTTTGAACAACGGCAATCTGTAGGTACGCGGCCGTACACTTACACCTGTACACTCTTAGAACGTTGGGTAAAATTTTACCCAACACTGATCACTCTTCTCACAACTAGCGGTTAAAATGTGTCCAGCTTTTGATAAAAATATGCTCATGTTTGATACTATTGGTAAAATGTGCACAACTTAGGTTGAAAATGTTTTCATATTGATTTGATGTTCAGCAATAGTAGTGCTAACATTTTACCAAGTGTTGGGTATACTTTTGTCCAACGTTTCAAGTGTACGACGAGACACCATGCGCGTGGGTGAGCAAGGCGTGCTCTTTTCAATGACCAAAAGCAGCTAAGTACTGTAGTAAATATTTACCTTATTCATTCATACGTCTAGATGAGCTTCTGAGTAACTTGTTTTCAGCTGACTTTGCATTGTTAACGGATGACTTATTAGTCTTTATTGATCACATATTTCCACAATCGACAGTAGCGGATCCAGGGGGGGGGGGGCGTCCCGGCGCACCCCTCCTATTTTTCGGCCAAAAATGAAATAAAAAGGTAAAAATGAGAGGGAATTAGGCGGTATATCACTCACTTTATATATACATGTATATATTAAAGAAATATGGTCTTAGAATAAGATGTTAGGAAATCGCATAGAATATTGAATTTTATTTTTTTCTGGAACAAATCGACACATGTGCCACGCCCCCTTTAAAAAAATCCTGGATCCGAATGATCAAAGTTTGGAGCTATAAATAAAGGATAATAATGAAGATAATGATGATAATACCTATACATATTTTCTAATTTCTATAGGGATATACTCGACAGGGTATTATGAAAAATCATAATAGTATCGAGCAAACAGTAGCGCATGAGAATTTCAAAAGAGATTTGCCTTTTCAAAGATACAGGTCGAATCTCTTCGAATCATCCTTGTCCCCTCTTTATTATGGAAGCTTAAATATCTTATATTTGGAAGTCGACAACTTACGAGTAAAAATATCAGATAACGAGATTTTTCACTTTATCACGTCGATCTATCATAAGAGACGATAATATGCCTAAGAGCATTGGGTTTCGTCATGAACTTTATTGAAAAAAGTTGGGTTTAGGTTAACCCAATTGGTTAAGTATTTACCAAAGTTTTAAGCCAAATATCACCGTAAGTTGGCTTTAGATGACCGGACCCTAAATTCGATATTTTGTCATCTGATTATCTCTCATCAAAGATGTCGACGTGATATGAAACATTCTCTAATCGTCTAATCATCTCTCCTAAATGATGTACAATATATATGATGGAGTCTCTCTCTTATTTTGTCATCTAGTAAGCAGGGGCTAATTGCACGAAGCCAAGACAAAAGGGTGGCAGGAAAGCGCTCAAAATTATTCTTCAACAAGATTTGTAAAATGATAATCTTCGTAAACCGGTTGAACGAAGGGATGAGTGTGCGCGTTGCCAAAGTTTCGCCTTATTCATGGGATATCGTAATATCTATTTTTCAGCAAATATGATTATTTGTAATTACAAACAAAATGCGTAATGATTTTCGGAATCTCACTAAAGTTTAAAGAAAATATTGAAATATTTAAAGTAAATGAAACAAAAGATAAAAATCAAATAATTCAAACTCGATTAACAATGTATACGATAAATAGACACATACTTTAGATCGTTTGGCTCGAATAGTAAGGCGTCTGGCAGTTTTGCAATGAGAATGGTGTGGTAAAAGTTGCTGAGTCTATTGAATCCATTTGAGGGGAAGATACACAAAGTAGCATGAAATTATTGATGTGATACATTTTAGGCCATACCATTTCGTTCACATACAGTAACCAATGAAGCATATTCATTATTTTTTTTCAATCTACCAGATGACATATAAAAAGTACGTTCCTTTCCAATCCATGATCCAATAGACCACTTTCGTAATATATTCAAATTTTATGCACGCTTCTTTGTCAAACGCACAATGACCAACTATTTGTTCATCTGCTACAGAATAATGACATATCAATAGAAGAAATTTGGATAGGACATAGTGGTATAGGTTGGTCAAGCTACAATGTTTGTCCAACCTAGCAACGTTAATGCATGCAAGTACCATTCTGAATATTATACTCTCATTATTTTCTGACAGCGGAAGACACAGTGTGATTTCGGGCAGACGTGAATAAATTTGAATATATTACGAAAGTGGTCTAATCGTCTCCCTCTTGATCTCTACCTTCATTTTGAAAATACAAATAATGGCATTGACACTGGTGCGCATGTATTTGATAAACGATAAACATAAACAGGATAAAGTTTGAGCGCTGCTAAAGTTATCTCGGAAGTAAATCTGGAAAAACGTTGACCCAATTTTACCCGGCAATAACTTGAAAAAACTGAAAAACCTAGATTTTAAGTTGCTCTCAAGTCTTGTCTCTGCTGTGTGAAAATAAAAAGTAATAAAGTCAATGAAATTGAAAAGTTTTTTTTTTAAAGAATTCAGCATTTAATTCAAACAGCGGACATGATAGGGTTTAAGTTTCAAGAAATCCGCTCCTTGACAATAGCCAAATTGTGACCGCCAAAGAGGAACTAATATTTTCAATTTTCAATATCATATTTTTGCTAACAGAAATGTATTCAATTGGGCATCCATTCACATATCCAGTGTCGGTTTATTAGGAGATTATGTCCGCCCGTTTATTTGGTCCGCCTCACCTACATATAAGTACACAAATATCGTGTCGAAAAATATTGCAGACTTCTTGGCTGGAGAAATTATTCTCAAAGTTTAGATATTCAAAATTAAAAGATTTTATGATCTTTTTTCGACTTGCGCACGATTCTTTGAGGATTCAACAACATAATTCAATGAATACTTGCAGTCCGAAGAAGGTTTTTGAACTACCCGATGCAGAATGAGGACATAAAATAATCTGATTTTAAAAAGACACATACTCATCATCGTGTGACAAAATATATGAGCGAGGCGGACGAAATTTACGGTCAGACACTATTTCGTCATACACAGGATTTGATCTAGGGTTTAAAATGCCATTTGTTGGTGTTACTACATGGTCGGTTGCTATTTCTTTTCTTATTTAAGAGTTCATTTTGTGACACTCGCTCCGCGGTAATGGCAATGGATCAATAAATTTATTCATGAAAAAAAAATAGTTTTGACATCACAAAGTCATCTATAGAAATTGCGAATCTCAACTCCACGTCTTGAAAGATCATATAAGTGGTGTCGAAATCGATATGTGTGTTTTTAGCGGACATCGAAGGAGATGAAGAAGTAGGATTTTCCCCTTTTTTCTTTTTCTTTCTTTTCTTTTTTTCTTCAATTTTTGTTCATTCCACAAGCTTTCATTTGAGATATCGATCTGGGGCCGATTGCTCGAAATCATCTTAGCTATCCTATTCTAGCCAAGACGTCTTGACTTCTTGTGCCACCCTCGTAACATAGATATAAACGTCGATACGACTATGTTAAGAGGGTGGCGCGAGAACTTAAGACGCCTTACCATGAAGACTATTTCCTGCAATTGGCCCCAGCTCCAAACGCCAAACTTTTTTTTAAACACTCTTAGACGGGGGTTAATAAAAAGAACTTCTTCGAGAAAAATGTCAATAATTTTGTCGAATTGTGCACTTTGGGGGCGATTGTGGATTTCATTTTCACTGTACCCCCATTTTTTCAGTTTTTAGACGGTAGTGACTTCCTTCGAATTTACGTGACGATCACACGCCTGAACCAACGTTGCTCTAGTATCCACCAATTTGGGAGAAAATTATGAGACTTTAATTTGTTTATCCATTGATTTTATTACAAAAAAAAAACATTACAAAAATTCCATGTCATCAGATCTTCTATGTACAAATTAACATTTATGTTTAAATTATGTTATGATTTTTTTTTGTACACGTTCTTGATTTATTCGAAAATACCATTGTAGTATTTTATATCAACATTGTCTTGTATATATTGTTTTGTTATGAATCATATGGAGATGAAAAACAACAAACCTTGAAACTTGAAACTGGTAAATGGTTATGAGTATGTTGACTCCATTATAGGAGAAGTTACTCAAAGCATGAAATTATTTAACATTTTATGCCATACCATTTCCTTCACATAACCAGTGTAACCTATTTTTTTCTTCAATCTGCCAGATGACATATAAAAAGTACGTCTCTTTCCCATCCATGATCCAATTCGTCTCCCTCTTGATCTCTACCTTCCTTTTTAAAATACCATTGGCACTGGTGCGCATGTATTTCATAAACGATAAACATAAACAGGATCAAGTTTGAGCGCTACTCGAGTTGTCGAGGAAATAAATCTGGAGAAACATTGACCCTATTTTAATTGGCCATAACTTGACAGGTCAAACTGAAAAATTCTGATTTTAGTTGCTCTGATAAACGATAAACATAAACAGGATAAAGTTTGAGCGCTGCTAAAGCTATCGCGGAAGTAAATCTGGAGAAACATTGACCCAATTGTACCTGGCAATAATTTGAGAAGTCAAACTGAAAAATTCTGATTTTAGTTGCTCTGAAGCCTTGTCTCTGCTGTGTGAAAATATAAAGTAATAAAGTCAATGAAATTGAAAAGTTTTTTTTTAAAGAATTCAGCATTAAATTCAAACAGCCAAAATGATGGAGTATAAGTTTCAAGAAATCCGCTCCTTGACAATAGTCAAATTGTGACCGCCAAAGAGGAACTAATATTTTCAATTTTCAATATCATATTTTTGCTAACAGAAATGTATTCAATTTAGCATTCATTCACATATCCAGTGTTGGTTTATTAGGAGATTATGTCCGCCCGTTTATTTGGTCCGCCTCACCTACATATAAGTACACAAATATCGTGTCGAAAAATATTGCAGACTTCTTGNTATGCACTGCATAATATCTAACCAATGGCCTGTGACAGAAGACTAGTGTGTAACACTGTTTCTTCATTTACAACATTCCCGAGAGGCAATGGACTCAAGCGAAGGTTTTGGGGGTTTGGATGGAGGGCGGTCTAAACAGGCTCTTTTTCAGACCATACCCGCCCGCCGTTAATCCCCTCAAGGTTGGAACCTGCCCCTCTACGGACCTGGGCCGCTTTGGGGTAGGCAATTTTTCGGTGTAACAGGGGCCCTCTTGATCTCTACCTTCCTTTTCAAAATACCATTGACACTGGTGCGCATGTATTTCAAAAAAGATAAACATAAACAGGATCAAGTTTGAGCGCTACTCGAGTTGTCGAGGAAATAAATCTGGAGAAACATTGACCCAATTTTCTTCGGTCATAACTTGACAGGTCAAACTGAAAAACTCTGATTTTTAGTTGCTCTGAAGTCCTGTCTCTGCTGTGTGAAAATAAAAAGTAATAAAGTCAATAAAATTGAAAAGTTTTTTTCAAAGAATTCAGCATTAAATTCAAACAGCCGACATGATAGGGTTTAAGTTTCAAGAATTCCGCTCCTTGACAATAGCCAAATTGTGACCGCCAAAGAGGAACTAATATTTTCAATTTTCAATATCATATTTTTGCTATAACAGAAATGTATTCAATTGGCCATTCATTCACATATCCAGTGTCGGTTTATTAGGAGATTATGTCCGCCCGTTTATTTGGTCCGCCTCACCTACATATAAGTACACAAATATCGTGTCGAAAAATATTGCAGACTTCTTGGCTGGAGAAGTTATTCTCAAAGTTTAGATGTTCAAAAGTAAAGGATTTTTATGCTCTTGTTTCGACTTGCGTACGATTCTTGAACGGTTCTACAACAGAATTCAACGTATACTTGCAGTCCGAAGAAGGTTTATGAATTATCCAAATCGTCGAAACGAGGACATAAAATTATCTGATTTTCAAAAAACACACAATCATCATCGTGTGAAAAAAATTTATGAGCCAGGCGGACGAAATTTACGGTCGGACATAATTCCGCCATACACAGGATTTGATCCAGGGTTTAAAATGCCGTTTGTTGGTGTTACTACATGGTCGGTTGCTATTTCTTTTCTTATTTAAGAGTTCATTTTGTGACACTCGCTCCGCGGTAATGGCAATGGATCAATAAATTTATTCATGAAAAATAAATAGTTTAGACATCACGAAGTCATGCATAGAAATTGCGAATCTCAACTCCACGTCTTGAATGATAAAATATCAGAAGTGGTGTCGAAATCGATATTTGTATTGCTAGCGGACATCGAAGGAGATGAATAAGAGAGAATAAAGAAGTGCAAACGAACTTGTTCTCTGTAATCTGGTGAGAAAATAAAGAATTTGCTTCAACTCTCAACAGAGGAATCGTATATAGGAGGTTCAATGAAAACACTATTGAAAAGTGAAACGTACAAATGCACATACGCACACTCACACACGCATACACATATCACCTCCTATAATATCTGATTGATATCTTTTGAAAGGATTCCCTTCCTGGAATGCACTAAGGGATTTCCTTATGCTCTATGAGTTCGCTTAGGAGCCCTCATACTATTTTATTGCGAAGAATTGTATCAGCTTCAACGCACAAAATGTAAGTGTGATAAAATGTACTTGGCTAACCACGCCTCACCCCAGATAAGGAGGTAGTAATGTCCGTCATGTCGAGTAAAATGGGATTTCCCCTTTTTTCTTTGTCTTTCTTTTCTTTTTTCTTCAAATTTCTCATTCAACAAGCTTTCATTTGAGATATCGATCTTGGGCCGATTGCTCGAAATGATCTTAGCTATCCTCTTCCAGCTAAGACGTCTTGACTTCTTGTGCCACCCTCGTAACACAGATATTACATACATACCTGTTTAATATGTAGTAAAGTAGTTCAACTAGTTATGTTATTCCCTATACATGTATTGTGTATAGTTAAGATTATCATTATTTTGTAGATGGCATTTTATATTGTATTTTACTTTGTTAAGCGCATATATTTAGAGACCCTTGTATTATGCGCTATACAAGCATAAATTATTATTATTATTATTATTAGCGTCGATACGACTACGTTAGGAGGGTGGCGCAAGAACTTGGGACGCCTTAAGCCCTGGTCACATAGGACCCCGTAAGCAACACGATTCACCCCGACTCTTTGTTAATTCACACCTAACTGCCTCAGAACAACGAGTCGGGGTGAATCGTGTTGCTTCCGGGGCCCTATGTGACCGGGGCATTAGCATGAAGAGGAGAGCTAAGACTATTTCGTGCAATTGGCCCCAGCTCCACACGCCAAACTTTTTTAACCACTCTTTGACGGGGGTTAATAGAAAGAACTTCTTCGAGAAAAAAAAAGTTTATAATTTTGTCGAATTGTGCACTTTGGCGGTGAATGTGGATTTCATTGTCACTGTACCCCCATTTTCCAGATTTAAGACGGAAGTGACTTTCGTCAGATTTACGCGACGAGTTACATAAGCCTGAGCCAAAATTGCTCTTGTACCCGCCAATTCGGGGGGAATCCATTGAATTACATATTGATTATGTAATACCTCCGCAGTTATTTTGCTTCAACTTAAAGTGATATAAAAATCTAAGACATGACATCAGAAATTATGATCGTTCATTCATGAAAAAAAGTTTTATGAAACAAATTTATGCTCTTGTTGTGCTTTTCTGTGATCATTGATGCATGACTTATTTTACTATCATGATTTCTGATCTCTTGTAATATCTGATACAAAATTTTAGCATTTAAATTATGAACCGATCAATCATATTCTGGATGGTAAAAATAATACTACACATACACCGTCGTGTTCCCGTCAATCTAGGTGAGATAATAATAATGGTGGCTGCTTGTATAGTGCACAGGTCCACCTTATCGGTGCTCATGCGGTGACCCGACAGTTGCTCCGGCGACAATTGCTCCGGTTTATTTTTTCTGGCTAGGAGTATAGGGTTAGGGTTAGGTTTGGGATTAGGTTTGACATGAGGCTTACTGTGTCAGTTTTTTTGCCGGAGCAATTGTCGCCGGAGCATTTGTCATGGAACCGCTTATGCATGGCGCTGAAAGCTTTACACTCACTATTACCCGGCTCTACCTGGCAGCCATTAAGGCGCTCCGCATTACAAGGATTTTTTTCCTGCCGTCCGCATTTACCTCACCTGGGTCGAGTGCAGCACAATGTGGATAAATTTCTTGCTGAAGGAAATTAAAGCCATAGCTGGGATTCGAACCTACGCCCCTCTGGTTGAAAGGCGAGAGTTAGAACAACCACACCACGACGCTTTTGTCTTCTTTTTTTTTCAAAATACAAGCAGAATAAGCCAGTTCGGAGTTGCTTTAAACATGTTAAAAGCATCTTGTCCCAANCTTAGTGAAAATGAAACATTCATGTTGGTATTGTCTCAAATGACCATTATCTGCTCAGTTGGAGATTATGAATTAGTGGTTTCTGGGGATATGTGTTTATCGCCCTCTAGGTCGAGAACCGCAGGATCTTAGAGGGAAAGAAGGGGTGGGGGTGGAGCTGGCTGTTAACATTTAATATTCATTCGGCCCTCAATTGGACTAGTATACCAGTGAAGAATGTATCCATTCCTAATAGGAAAGAGAAAGTGATTGGTTCATCAAATGGTTCCGGTTCTACAATTGCTGTTCGGTTTTCAGAGAAACTCGACATTCATTTTACAGACTTCTTCGATTGCAAGATGGGAGCCTCAGAATTATGCACTCTTCTCGTCATTTTTCTCTCCATTTGTGGTAATTTGTCTGTATTTCTCTAAATTTGTATATCATTTTTAGCATACTGAATTGAAAATCGTAAAAGATAATACTTCTCTTTTTTTTCATTGCTGATTGATGTATGGAATAGATTGTCGTATGATCAGGATAATGAATGAATGTTTACAGCTTGTGTGTTTAAGTAATAAAAAAAAATCAATTTATGTAATACTTGCAACCACCATCTTTTCCTTGCATGCAATTAATTTATGTCGTAAAAATTGTTCTGGTGCAGTCTAATTAAATAGAGTGGTGTGTAGCGCCGGTTCAGCGCTCTTTCAGGCTCTGTTTTCCTTTACTTGTTCCGTCCAATCGTATGTTATGTCTTATATTGTAAAGCGCTTTGAACCTTTTTGGAATTAAGCGCTATGTAAATTTTCTGTACTATTATTATTATTACATGTACTATAATCAAAATGTCTAATTTTAATTCACGTTAACTCAATATTAGTCGGCAGGCAGAGACCATTGGCTTTATGTGTTGTATTTTGTGCAGTGTATATGCGATGCAGGGTAGACTAATATTGAAGTGGCCTCTAAATACAGACTCTTGATAGTGTAATTAAAAGCATTTAATAGAAGCTGAGAATTTGTATCTGCAAACTGATTCGAAGTACATGTAGAGTATACAAGTTGACGGAATTTCACGGGATACTGTAACGCCATGATAACTGAAACTTAATATTGATTTTAATTGAATTCAATTTTAATTCTATTTCTATTTAACCAAATTTGCTTTTTAAGGACTTCAATATTGTGCCGGACTTGACGGAACATTGATATCATCCCCACATTACCCAGACCCTTACCCATCTGATAGCTGTGAGGAATGGACGATTGTAACCCCGCCTGGAAAACAGGTAAATTTGACANCTCCGGCGACAATTGCTCCGGTTTATTTTTTCTGGCTAGGAGTATAGGGTTAGGGTTAGGTTTGGGATTAGGTTTGACATGAGGCTTACTGTGTCAGTTTTTTTGCCGGAGCAATTGTCGCCGGAGCATTTGTCATGGAACCGCTTATGCATGGCGCTGAAAGCTTTACACTCACTATTACCCGGCTCTACCTGGCAGCCATTAAGGCGCTCCGCATTACAAGGATTTTTTTCCTGCCGTCCGCATTTACCTCACCTGGGTCGAGTGCAGCACAATGTGGATAAATTTCTTGCTGAAGGAAATTAAAGCCATAGCTGGGATTCGAACCTACGCCCCTCTGGTTGAAAGGCGAGAGTTAGAACAACCACACCACGACGCTTTTGTCTTCTTTTTTTTTCAAAATACAAGCAGAATAAGCCAGTTCGGAGTTGCTTTAAACATGTTAAAAGCATCTTGTCCCAAATTACTTCTTTTTTTTTTAAATCAAAATATGTAGACTAGGCTACTTCTATCTTTTTAAAATGATGGTTTTATTTCAATTCAACAAAGCACCTTTCTCAATTCAAAATCTATGAAATCATTCAAGTGACTGAAATAAAACATAAATGCATAGTTCGCGAACTGTATTGCATGGGAATGTATTCTGTTGACATGGTTGAATACCAACAATCAATGAAAAACCTGTTGCATATAATGGGATCAATGTAAATTATAATGAAATGAAATGCGTGAATAATCGTTGCTTCTGTCGATAGTTAACTTAGTGAAAATGAAACATTCATGTTGGTATTGTCTCAAATGACCATTATCTGCTCAGTGGGAGATTATGAATTAGTGGTTTCTGGGGATATGTGTTTGTCGCCCTCTAGGTCGAGAACCGCAGGATCTTAGAGGGAAAGG
>BQKZ01003495.1:45260-58342 GCA_036244855.1 Temnopleurus reevesii
GTCGCAAGTGGAAAATTTGTGTCGTACAATTCTTGAAATTTTTCTCGGAAAAGGGTATAACTTGTATTGGGGTCCTGCTCATTATTAACGTTAGTCCAGTCAACTTCCTGTAAATCCTCTTTAAAAGCCTCAATATTTCTTTCTGTTATAACCCTATATCTAGGGTTTTTCTTAGCTGTTTTCACACAAGGGGTATTTGTTTTTGAAATATAAAAAACTGGTAGATGGTCAGAGCCATCACAATACAGTAATCCAGACGCGTGAAATGAATCGACGTGATTAGATAAGACATTATCTATCAGAGTGGCAGTCGACTTCGTAATCCTTGAAGGTTTGTCAATGCATTCCCATTTGAACAGATTTTTTTTTGCTCAACCCTACACCATTTACAATGATGATGATGACGATTGTATAGAGTCAAACATATCTTATATTGCTTTATTCTTCTCTCCTCATAGTTTGTCTCTGCTGCTCTTCCTTACATACTGTATATTCCAAAAATAATTTCTAGATATGAGAAGCGCATATTGCTCCATAGTGGATATCTCAGTTTCCATAGAGTAAAAATTTACACTGTTTTATCGTAGGCCCCGGTCACAAAGGGTCCCGGAAGCAACACGATTCAACACGACTCTTTGTTAGTTCACAGTTGTCTGCATGCGAACAAATAGTCGTGTGGAACCGTGTTGCTTCTGGTGCCCATGTGACCGGGGCTTAACTCTCATAATTAATATTTTACACTTACGGATGATTTCAAAAGCAATTTAGGTTGGATGGTGCTCAAATAATATGCATCATCTTTATCAGTATCATCGATTGTGATATTGTATTTTTTTTATTTTGTTGGCAATTAAACAAATAAAGAGAAAAGTTTAAAAAACAAAAATCATTATTGGTAAAATTAACATATGATTGTAGCCTACTCTAGTTGCTGCTACCGTGTTTAAAAATGTTAGGAATACAAAAAAACTTCCTTGTTATAGTTGATCATTTGCCTTTTATAGCATATAAATTCCCATAAACAGTGTGTAACTTTATAAGCTCTACATCTCAGCATAGTTCAACATAATAGATCAAACTACAGTATTCAAGTAAGATATGATGGTACTTTATAAAGAGAGCACGTGTTTTTATGATACCGTGTTGATATCAATTCAAATCGGCTAGACTGGTCACGTCAGTTTGATAGAAACATGACCTTATCGCCCCTGTTCTCCACTCGCTTCACGGGTTGCCAGTTTATTCACACATAATATTCAAAATTATCCTTCTGTCTTATACTAACGCATGATCTTGCTCAGTCCAAAATATCTTCAAGATAAAGATTAAGCGATAATTGAAGCATAATTTTCGTCGACAAAACAAAGGAAAACTGTACCATAAAATTTCCAAATGCAACCGGTTTGCATTAAGGTAAAAAAAATGCACTTTGGTCGCCCTTGCACACTTAAAAACGTGTAAGTGCAACATTGCACCTTTTTCGGTTGTTTGCACACTTTATGTACGTTTTATTCTGAGTGTGTACAAAAAAAAGGTGCAATATGGCACCTTTTTTACTTTTACTACAGATTGCAACAATTTTTCGCACCCTCTGTGCTCTACTCTTTTTTAGTGTGTAGTTTTTCATATTTGTTATCTCGAAATGTACTTTAAAGCCCAAGTACAGTTTTGGTAAAAGCGAATATTTTTATTGCCAAATTTTGTCTTCAAATCTATATAAAATGAAACATGATATCATAAACATGCTGTACAAAAGATTGTGCGAAAAATGAACAAGTTTTGGAAAAGTTATAACCTAAAATGTGCAAAATANTTTATTTTTTAATCAGCCGTCGGGATCATATCCTAATTTTCTGCACAATGTATGACACGAGAATCCCAGTCCTGATCTGCGTGTAATATTTTATGGAGAAACTCCTGCGTGTATTAATCAATGGGGAAAATCGGAGTTTTCTTAATGTGAAGGTCGTGAGTTCGAATCCCACCTGTGACATATATTTTTTTTTGTCTCAATTTTTTTTTCTTCATCATATTTATCATTTTAAACACTAACATTAAGGACAGATCACCTAATTCGTCTACATGACGAATTAAATGTCTAGTTATTATTATTATTATTATTATTATTATTATTATCATTATTATTTATTCTTCTCCTCTCATAGTTTGTCTCTAGTGCTCTTCCTTACATACTGTATATATATTCCAAAATAATTTCTAGATATGAGAAGCGCACATTGCTCCATAGTGGGTATGTAAGCACCAAAGAAACTTTTAAGAGTAAATGAATGAGCAGCTTTTTCAGCTTTTTTTTATCGTATGAAGGGCAAATGGTTTCCACACAAAGTCTTCAGGTTGAAAGGTAATGGATGCACTGCAGTGAGATTTATTTTTCATATAATGTGCTTCTATAAATAGTAAAATGTGCCCATTAAATCATATTTCATGAAATATTAAGTGTAGGTATTTTGCTATACAATCTGATGTGCCTATATAAAAAATAAACTTTCGTGCCAAGTTTTTAAATTGAACGAAATTTGTAATACGGAGTGGGTGATTTATTGAATGATAATGCTGGAATGGCAATTTCTATGGTATAAGAATCACAGTTTGCCTATGTTTGACAAGGAGTGGTAAAGATTACCGTATGCGGAAAGTGATGAAGTTTTCAAAGGAGTCCATTTTATGTTGCCCAGTATTGGATTAAATTTGATTAAGTTTGTGACCAGTGGCTTCACATGAATAGCAAAAAGATATATTTTGAATTTTATTCTTGCATTATTATTAGTTTTCCCCACGTTCATGTATTTTGTTAAACAATGTGTCTAAAAGCTGAACAACAAGTGAAACGTGTTGTTCTTCAACAAAATGAAATTTGGAATGTAATAACCGTATCACTAAATGCAGATACTTGGTGCTCAGTGTACCTCAAATATTGAATATGGAAGATAGGTAGGAACGCTACACAGAACCAAAATACGGCGATTCTTTTAATATCTTTTCATATTCTAAAGAAAAATGGATTTGAGTGTTTGAACTTTCAAATGACATCGGCCTACATTCTAAAATTGCGCGATAAGAAATAAAAAGAAGGTCGCATTTCTAACTAACCTCTTCAATGACAAAGATTCATGCTGATTATTTTTCTTATCTTGAAATCTAGTAGACCCCTGATTATTTGAATTTTTGTTATTTAGATGACCCATTGGAGGCTTTGCAGTTCGGGGCAGGCTTAGAAACTCAAGTCTTCATTTGTTCGTCTCAACTGGAGTTCATACACCTAAGTGCACAGTGTGATGGCGTCTTTCAGTGCTCAGATTACTCTGATGACGTAAGCTGCTTTGGTAAGTCACGTGGTCACATTCTACTGACCAATCATGACTCTGTAACAGTTCATACACCTAAGTGCAGAGTGTGACAGTTTCATCCAATGTTCTGATTACTCTGACGACACAAAGTCCTTTAGTATGAAGTCATGTGATCATATTACGCTGACCAATCACCACTCCGCTACAGTTTATATGATGGCTTATTTTGATGCTCAGATCACTCTGATGGCGTAAAGTGTTTTCAGTGTTTCCGTAGGTCACACAATCCACTTGTACTGACCAATCAAAACTCAGCTATATTTGATACAATCGGCGCGTCGTCCGATGCGATCGCATTTACGATATCATCTCGGTCCTTCCGTAAGTCACGTGATCTTTACTGGACTGACCAATCACGTCTCAATCCCACGGTATACACACCATACCATCGCATAGTTACGATGGCGTCTTCGAATGCTCAGATTACTCTTGTGACACAATTAGCTTTGGAAAATCTTTGTTGGATAGACCAAGCACAAAAGTCCTTTTGATCGTACTTTCTGTTTTCCAATCTGGAGTTTGATATGAGTTAGCATTAACTGAACTTGTATTGGACTGTCAAAAGATAGACAAGTAAATAAGTGAATTAGTAGATATCATTTGAATGAAATATGAAATCAAACATTCAATTAAAAACATGCAAAAAACGGATGCAAACATTAAAAATGCATGTGATTCCTTCACATCAACTCGTAAACGCTATGTCTATCAATGTTTATCCATGTGGGAAAGAATCATTTCAATATTAAACACAAAATCATCCAGTGTCTATTTAATTTACTCATTATTCCTGCTGTTATAATCGAACCCACGATACTCATCTTGTGGTAACACGCCTGTCTTGGTTCGTGCGTTCGATTAATAGCCGAGCCTGCCTGCGATTTTTTTCTCAGCATTTCGGAAACGCACTGTCATGACTGTCAATTAGTTTTTATCCATGTTTGGATAATGAATTATTTTTGGTTTTCAATTATCATTACTCATTGTGTGTACTCTACCAATCTCTTTCCAGACCAGATATTCAACGGAACATGTGGCAAAGACCATTACAAGTGCCAAGGAATGAGTGGTGTGTGCTTATCATAAAGAAGAGTTTGTGATGGTTGGGAGGACTGTCTTTATGGCGATGATGAGCGGGATTGTGGTAAGAGCATATTAATTTCTCAAGACACTTATGGCCCGTAGTCGTGAAAATGACATCACGTTTTAAAACTGATTAAGAAATCATTTTTTTAGATAAGAAAGAAAATAAGTAATTGAAGTAAAATCTGGAATTAAATTTCATTTCTTGGTAATTTCTGTTTGAAATATTCACTTAAGTGGCGGTGATATATGGTTAATCCGTTGCCCCGGAATATTTTTAGGGCAATACGGGAGTAGTCAATTTTCACTTTCGCCCTCAACCATTTGTTTTGTGGCCGCCTATGATTACTATGGATAATTTCAAACCTTAGCCCTTATATGAAAATGTTCCTAAGCGTATAGAAGAGGAGGCGGAGAAGGAAAAGAAGAAGAAGAAGAAGAAGAAGTAGTAGAAGGAGAAGCTGTAGAAGAAGAAAAAGAAGAAAAGGAGAAGAAGAAGAAGAAGAAGAAGAAGAAGAAGAGATCAACAACATCGAGAATGCGAAAAATAAAAACCTGTGTATTCTCAAACTTAAAAGTAACTTCTATTCAGTATATATGTCAACTTATTATTGTTATTATAATATATTTATATATATAATTTTTTTTAAACTTCAGACACTGTTATGTGCCCAATGGACTGTTCTTGTGGTGAGTCGGCGTTCCATGGGAGATAAGGACCAGGCCAGCCTCAGTGTAACGATCCAGATTGGGTACCATTCTGGGTGAATTGTACGAGCGGCTGGAATGAAGAATATAGGAATAATACAGCTCCGAAAACTATCATGCTGTAAGTAATTTTCGAATTCGACTTTATAATTTATGTAAGGCCTTCAGAAAAATGTCATACTGTAATATTTACATTTCCACACTTTTAGTCCTTTTTATTTTGCTTTTTGTACTTTATAAATGACAGTGTTCTAGTGGTTAAAGATTCAATTAAGGATTGAAGAAAGTAGAATGAATATAAATGATACTGCATCATCTCTAAATTCTAGTAAACATATCAGACATGGGGCCTGTAACACAAAGAGATTAATTGAAAGTTAATTGTATCTCTATGGTAAACGTTTTATAGACGTACGATCAATATATATCGTAAAATTTAATTGCTGCATCTTTTATGCCACAGGCCCCATATATACCTACTTGTGTCTATTCCTGAGAAAAATATAAAACTTTGGAAACTATTCTGTGAAAGTCCAATATCCTTGCAATGTTGTTACCGTAGTTTGAGAAATACAAAATGGTCCAAATTGATCTAAAAACAACGATAAACAAATCGTCATATAAGATCAAACAATATAAATAGAAAGTACCAGTAATTGCTTTGTTTTGCTTAAAAATTATTTATGATATAGCTGCACCGTACAAAGAATCAATATTGGTTTCTAGTTATTTGATGATGATGTACATGCAACCGGTCTTATTTTCATTCCAGAAATCTAAACGGAGCTCCTATCAAAGAAATACAGCCTGGTGTATTCAACGGACTCAGAAATATTCAAACACTGTAAGTGCGCTAGACACTTACGCTTTATATACGTATACCAATATCATCCTAAACATACAAACATACATTTCACCAATGATATATCATGTATCATAATGACAATAGGTTAATACCGCTATTATGCAAGTACTATTTATCCACTTGAAAACGCAATTTAAACACACATGTTTATACATTATACATAATGTGTGAAAAAAAAATATACAGATATCTGCATATACAAATGTTATCCTACATTATAGTATTAGTCTATTGTGAAAAATAACATGAAACTTAGAATCTATATCTTAATATCTCTTATGCTTAATTTCATGCACAAACAAAATCATTTTTGTCAAAAAAGGTGCAGAAAAGGTAGAAATAGTTAGCTATAGTATTTAACTAATATTGTCGATTATATTAAGGGACATAACTATTAATTTTTAGTTAGTAACAACAAATAGGCAGCTTGCCCCCCTAAAACGGTAATTTTCATACAATGTTGTTATGTTATATTCATGCATTGATTGGTCAATTCATTTTTACACGTCTTGATATACGCATTGATCTGCAGAAAAATAAAAGTAAAGTAGAAGTAAACAACATATATATATTAATGTGATATTATCATTTGACAGTGATATAACATCTGTTCAGTTACAACGACTCCCACCTGGAGTCTTTGATGGAATGGATCGTCTTGATAAAATGTAAGTTTAGATTTAAAAGAAATTTTATTTTGCTTTGTGATTAACCAAAGCCCTAATTTGAGTTTCTTTTCATTTTAATTGTTTTGAGTTTCATTTCTTTTTAATTATTGTCGTTTATGTTAAACTTGAGAAGGAGCAATAGGCCTACTTTATCATTGTTCTTTGCGGAAATTTGCATGATATGTGAAAGGTATTAGAACTGTACCTAATAACCAATTGTTGTAATTATGTGAAATATGGCACACGACATAATTTTCAGTTTTCTATACATGTATACGCTATAAAATAAATTAAGTTTGAATTGAAGTGGGCAAATTAAGGTATAACGTGCATTTTTAATTTATTCGCGGACTAAGAACGGGGTGTGGCAGCTGATCGCAGCTACCTAATTACTTACCATGTATACGTTATCCTCGTTCACCACAAATTTGGCGCTCTCAGAGGGCTGAGCTGGGCTGACAAGCAAAAAAAAAAAGGCCTTCACTGCAAATTTGTTGGCGCCCCTTGGGGGAGGGCCGAGTAAATAAAGTTTTTTTTAGCGCTGACCCGGGGGGGGGGGGGGGGTAGCGCCCCAAAAGCCCCCTCCCCCACTCATGCTCTTTTTCATTTGTTTGTTAACTCGATGGGAATGTAATGTAAATCGCGCAGCAATTAGTCTTTACTTTATTTCTTAAATGCAGAATCGCAGACAATAATAGTTTGACATATCTGGAACGAAACACATTTAGAGGACTCTACAAATTACGATTAATGTAAGTAAAATTTACATCAATTATTTCACTATCAATATCGTAATGTGAAACAAACTTTAAACTGGAATTTTATTCTTTATTTATTATCACGTCCCTTCTTTTGCCGTGTAATACCGAATGAATGATGAATAAATAATTAAAAATATCACAGCAAAATAGTCTAAATTGAACTTATATTCACTTAGATTAGAGTAGACAAACAAACTGGACAAAATGAATAACTATTTCTTAAGCATTTACAATAGCAGTAACAACCAAATAGAAGTGAATTCCCTTTTTATTCAATAATAATAAATTTAATAGTACTGCCTTAATTGTAGAACGCTTGATACAGACTTCTAACATAGGCAATTAACGCTTTTATGAGAGCTACATAATTATTCACTGACACTTTATCGACTTTTGGAGTTATTGATATCTTCTTTATCTCAACAGATACTTGGATTTCAATAATATTGCCCGGTTGGATGAAGGATGCTTTCTTGATCTTGATAGTCTATTCTTTATGTAAGTGGGGGTTTTTTTTGTCTTCTTGTTCCTGTAGTGTGCATAAGACCTCCAAGGAGTATTGTCGCACATCAGTTGGTTGTACAAGTTCTTGCTAACAAAATATGATTTGAACTAAGAATCCGCTTGATATACTATTTACAATATTTACAAAGTCTTCTCATGTGAGTTAAAGAGGGAGTGGGACATCTCCAATTCGCGACTTGGAGACGTCCAAGGAAGACGATGAAATCACGAACTCAGGCAGACCATTGGTTGAGTTTGGTCTGAATGTCGATACTGACGGTCAAAAAATTGATCATAATCATCAACCCAATTTTCAAATACGTCAAACATGTGTATACTTTGTAATATATCTGTCGTGCTGAGTGAACGAGTAAAAACCTTTACAAATTCAAAATCGAACGTTATTTTTNTCATTCGTGCGAATAGTTTTAACCAGAACCTCGAGAGTCATTGTATATTTCTATACTATCACATCAAAATAGTCTAAATTGAACTTACTTTCACTAAGATTATAGTAGACAAACAAACTGGACAAAATGAACAACTACTTCTTAGGCATTTACAATAGCAGTAACAACCAAATAGAAGTGAATTCCCTTTTTATTCAGTTAAAAGGTGCGACCTCTGTTCTACAATGAAGAGGAAGGGAAATTATTTTGGCTATATACTTTGGCTATACTCTGGCTATTGCGAAGGCTTAAATCGGAGTTGTTTACTTTGTGCAATCGATTGTATATTATTTATACTAATTGGTTTCGTACAAGCCAAGAAATTGTATCGGGAAAATTGCCTTACTGACTTCACTAAAACTGCGTCATGGTGTAGTGGTTCTGACTCTCGCCTTTCATACAGAGGTCAGCGGTTCGATTCCCATTCATAGCGTTAATTTCCTTCAGCAAGAAATTCATCCAATTTGTGCTGTACTCAACCAAGGAGAGGTGAACGGGTATCTAGTAAGAATATATTCCTTGACATGCAGAAGCGTCTCACAAGCTGCTATTGCTAAAGCCAGGGTAATAGTACTGCATTAATTGTAGAACGCTTAGTGTAGAGACTTCTAACATGGGTAATTAACGCTTTTATGAGAGCTGCATAATTATTCACTGACACTTTATTGACTTTTGGAGTTATTGATATCTTCTCTATCTCAACAGATACTTGGATTTCAATAATATTGCCCGGTTGGATGAAGGATGCTTTCTTGATCTTGATAGTCTATTCTTTATGTAAGTGGGGGTTTTTTTTGTCTTCTTGTTCCTGTAGTGTGCATAAGACCTCCAAGGAGTATTGTCGCACATCAGTTGGTTGTACAAGTTCTTGCTAACAAAATATGATTTGAACTAAGAATCCGCTTGATATACTATTTACAATATTTACAAAGTCTTCTCATGTGAGTTAAAGAGGGAGTGGGACATCTCCAATTCGCGACTTGGAGACGTCCAAGGAAGACGATGAAATCACGAACTCAGGCAGACCATTGGTTGAGTTTGGTCTGAATGTCGATACTGACGGTCAAAAAATTGATAATAATCATCAACCCAATTTTCAAATACGTCAAACATGTGTATACTTTGTAATATATCTGTCGTGCTGAGTGAACGAGTAAAAACCTTTACAAATTAAAAATCGAACGTTATTTTTCCATCTTTCTAAAGTGACATCCATCACTTCAAAACGAGGGAAGCTATAAAATTTCGCTCGAATTTCCTTCCTTTTTGAAAATTCACTCTTTCCCAAATTGAAATTTGTCCTTCATTATTTTAACTCCTTGACTATCAAAATTAATTAGGTAATCCTAGTCTATGGTTAGAGTTCCGGAATGCTGGACAGCTGAACTTTATTTTATAATTAATTACATTGGTATTGCAAATTAATTTTGAGCAGGGTAATTTCCGGATAAGATAATTATGGACATCGGTCGAAATTGATATCTGTTATTTTCTTGTTAGAAAGAACTATCAATGCAATCCATATTTGTTCCATTTTCTAAGGCTCAATTGAACACTATTGAAAATTTAGGCAAAATTTCTATAGTACCGTATACCGCGCATTTGCAAAATTCGTCCGTAAATGGACACATTTTACACAACCTTTTGTTTAGATACATCCATTGTTGCTGATAATGTTTGATTATTTTCTTCAATTTCAACCTCCCAACATAATAAAATATCATTAAAGAATGAAGAAACAATGAAAAATGAAGTTTAGTAATAATATTGCCTGATATCGTATCAATTTAGTACTATTTTTTTTTTGCAATACACACCTTTCTCCAATGAGCATAAATAAATGAAACAATCTTGGTAATTGCACATACCTTTATTGTGCAACATACTGTGCATATATAAAATGATGTCAAAATTGTAAGGCATGTATTGTTTTATCTTTCATATCATTAGCACTAAGCGCCATTTAAATCGATTTCTTAAAGCCTTACTGTACATGTCAAATTGGCATTTAGGAAGCAATAAATTCACTCCTGGTCATATCTAATGGTTGACCATTTACACATGACTGAACGCAAACAAAGATAAGAAAATGCAACTGGAAGTACAAAATTAAACCATATATTAGACATATTCAATTATTGTATGGAAAGTATGCTGAGTGTTGAGTGAAGTATATAGGCCTTAATATTTTTTGACAGATTCTTTCAATTTATTTTTCAGTAGCAGTCTCCTTTATATTGCTGTAAGGATAAAAAAAATTATATTTCACAATTTCGAGTAGTTTGTGTAAAATACAACGAAAACCGTATCTTAGATTATTTATTTTTTTAAATGAATCACAGTATTTATGGATTAGTCAATCTAATTCTGAAAATGCAAATTAAATACTTCCAATTTTCTTTGCAGTGCACTGGATGACAACGCTCTCGGAGATGATATTCGACCAGGTTCATTTAGAGATATTGGAGGATCGCTCGAACGTTTGTAAGTCAACATGCCGGTGATGATGATGATGATGATGATGATGATGATGATGATGTCGATGGAAATGATGATTGTGATGATGATGATGACAATGATGATGACGATGTTGATGATGATGATGGGGATGATGATGATGATGATGATGATGATAATGGTGATGGTGATGAGGATGATGGTGATGATGATGATGGTGATAATGAAGATGATGATGATGATGTTGATGATGATGACGATGATGATGATGATGGTGGTGGTGGTGGTAGTGAAAATGATGATGGTGATGATGACGATGGTGATCTTGATGATGCTGCTGATGATGATAATCATGATAATAGTGATGATGATGGTGGTGATGATGATGACGATGGTGATGAGAATGATGATGATGGTGATGATGATGATGGTGATGGTGATGATGATGATGGTGATGATGGTGATGATGATGGTGATGATGGTGACGATGATGAAGATGACGATGGTGATGAGAATGATGATGATGGTGATGATGGTGATGATGGTGATGTTGGTGATGATGATGACGGTGATGGTGGTGGTGGTGGTGGTGGTGATGATGATGATGATGATGATGATGACGGTGATGATGGTGACGATGATGATGGTAATGGTGGTGATGATGATGATCGTGATGGTGGTGGTGGTAGTGATGATGATGATGATGATGACGGTGATGATGGTGACGATGATGATGGTGATGATGATGATGGTGATGATGATGGTAATGATGATGATCAGGATGATGATGATCAGGATGATGATGACGATGATGATGGTGACGATGATGATGATGACGATAATGGTGATGATGATGATGATGATTAAGATGATGAAAATAGAAATATTAATAACGGTAATAATAAATATAACGATAATAGTATATTAACGATAATAGTAATGATAACGATAATAATAACAATAATAATAATGATGATAATGATTATGATAATAAAAAATAATAATATTGATAGTAATAATAATGATAATGATTATGATAATAGTTATAATAATAAATGATAGTAAAGTAGATGATTATGATGAAGAGGAGAAGGTGGATGAAACGAACTACAAATTGATGTAATCAATACGCACGTGGGAGTGTACTCAACCAAACACTATGCTTTGAAAGGCACTTTCATATAATTTGGATTCCAATGTTTGAAAACATTTCTCTTCAGAACAATAGAGTCAACGATATTGTTTAAAAAGAGTGTACAATCACCTTTTATTACATTGCAGAGTTATTCCATTCAACAACTTCACTACTATCGATTCAAGTCTATTTGACGGTGTCAGAGAGAACCTCATGATTGTGTAAGCAAATAATCTAATAATCCAATCAGCTAACCCAAGCTATGTTCCCTCGTATTAAAAGTATCAACTCCACCATGACATTTATGTTTTGTCATTAAATGAAGAAAAATAAGATGAACAAACTGAACAGAATTCGAGCAAAATTTGATAAGCCGTTCAAAAGTTGGTCATTTGGGATAAATGTCGTAATTCTACGAATCGAGATTTAACCCAGGCACGTGCGATAAATAAAATGAATTACACATATAATACAATATAAACCATGATGATGCAGTTATTATGTACAGTGATAAAACTTTGTCTTTTCGTTACAAAATATCATTTTCTTTATATACATTCCAATGATGAATAGTGACAAATATGTATATGACGTTCGTCAAACTTAAACATGCTAGCATTTTCATTCTTATTGTATTCATTTTTTCGTAAAGCCCCGGTCACATAGGACCCCGGAAGCAACACGATTCACCCCGACTCGTTGTCTGAGGCAGTTAAATGTGAATTAACAAAGAGTCGGGGTGAATCGTGTTGCTTCGGGGGTCCTATGTGACCAGGGAGGTGTTTCACTAAATCGTTCTTAAAGTTACGCACAACTTCACGTTCGACTGGTATCAAATCTTGCGCTGAATGCGCGCACTATTATGAATCATTACGCACAAGAAGGGGTACCAGTCGAACGTAAAGTCGTGCGTAGAGTCTTTCTTATCTTGGTGAAACACCTCTCAGGGCTTAAGTTTAACAAGACATAATTTTGCGCCAAACGTTTTCTCATCTTTCAGGAATCTTGATAGTAACCCGGTCACATCTGTAGCACCTGGATCCTTCACTAATCTCACCAGCCTAACAGATTTGTAAGTAGACTC
>BQKZ01003496.1:5573-17849 GCA_036244855.1 Temnopleurus reevesii
ACACACATCAGCGTCCTTATCAGGTCACCCTCAACACACCTCATCGTCCTCATCTCGTCACCCTCAACACACCTCAGCGTCCTTGTCTCGTAACCCTCAACACACCTAACGTTCCTCGTTTCTTCACCCGCAATACACCATAGGGTCCTTGTCTCATCACACAACACAGCTTAGCATTATCCTCCCTTCACTATCAACACATCTCTATTAAATATTCTAAGGAAAATTTATGCACACAGTTTGCAATAGTAGCCAGTGTGTCCAGCGTAATTCAACGTCATTTAATGGTCTCTTTACATTGAATGATTGGGTCCGGGATGTTCTGCACATGCAGACCCACAAATGAAAAAAGAGACAAATGACGATTGGCATACGTTGGTTATTGACGCAAAAATGTGTGACTTGGCATTTCCAATACTCGTATAGGTTGAGTGACATGGAATGCCTTTTACCGTAAAGCATTTCTATGAGCAACCAACAATGCAACAATTTTTAAATAAAATTTGGGAGATCTTTTACTTACTGTATGAGCTTCTCAGCGTCACCAAATCCCACAGGGTGAATAGGAATGAGAGGAAGATCGGCATCACTTACAGGAATTCTGTATGCAAAGTCTGAATGTACACATAGAGAGGGAGAGAGAGGGAGAGAGAGAGAGAAAGAGATAATGAGAGGAAAAAGACATGGTGCACAGGGATGTGAAAAGGGGAGCAATAAGGGGAGGGGGGGGGGGAGAGATAACGCAAGCTTACCAGTATACGATACTTTTAAGATCTCAGGAATGTGAACATAAAGTGCTATGAATCAAAAAATTAAAGATCACCAAAATGGAAAATACCTTTCAAAGGAAATATCAGATTAAGTCTAAAAAATAAAAAAGCACCCCAAATCCTTGAATATTAAAAAGTTGGAACAAATATCATTATCAATGTTTCAAAATGATAAAATTATCATGCAAGAATTCGTCAAGTCAAGAATTCGAATCCATTTTGGAATAGGTTTTTGGTAGTTCCTTCTGGGAAGGAAATATTATTATACCTTTGGCAGGATAGCCCGGTGTGAGAGGATCTCCAACATCGTTCTTGACACCACCTCTTTGGCCTGAGGTACTCGGTAGAAACTTGCCATCCGGGTAAGGAAGCCCAATCTCTGGCGGTACAGAGTAGTCTGCAGGGTCGGTGTACATCAGAAGGGCTACACAACCAAAGTTGTAGGCATTCGTGGCCTGTATGAGAAATGCTTTTTATTTTACATCTGGATTAAGAGAATACTTCAAGAGTCAGAAAAAAAGAAGAAAATTCAATTGAATGAGTTTTGTGTTTGATAGATAATAATATAATTAATAATGATAATAATGATTATACGTTATTATATGGCACCTAACACTAACTTTATCAATCGTTCCGAAGCGCTCGGCAATGTAGCATAATAAGCGCGCTGAATTTTTAGAAAAAATTCTGGTTTAGTCAAAGACATGTATACATTCACTTCACCATGTTCACCTGCGTCGGGCGCAGCATAATGTGGATGAATTTCTTGTTGAAGGAAAATAACATCATTGGTGGGATTTAAACCTAAGACCCTCTAGTTGAAAAACGAAAGTCGACACCCCTACATCACGATGTCTCCACAGGCAATGCGTAAATAGCAATTCAATATTTTTTTGTTGTGGGTAGCTAATAATTGAAACAATTAAAATACTCGGAAACTGTCAACCAGTGCTTTTGGGGATAAGGCAGAAAATATTTCAAGTACCATTGTTTTGGTAAGCTTTACCCCCATTCCAAATAACCTGATGCCGTTTATTATACACAGCAAAATATTTCAACGCGAATACCTCGGAATAGCCAAACTTGGTAAACGCCATTCTGGCTAAATATTGACGATGTTTCATTGCATAAATGAACTGAAAAATAAATTGTAGTACGTCAAACTATAGTGTATGTGTTTCTCCTTTCCAACACATCACCTTGTCCACTCACCTTAGTATACCATCCTGCCCCGCCATGCCTGGTGATAGCGACCTTGCCAGTGAAGTTAAGGGTTGGGTCAAGTTCATTCAGTATATACTCATAATCCTCCAGTCTTCCATAGTTTACATACACAAGGTCACCCTGTTTGGGATATAAAAGTAAAACCATATCAGATAACAACCAAATCAATTATGCAAATTAACGGACATCGAATATATTATTAGCCAATCATTGAAGTTATCAATTTGATTTCTTGACTATGAAGAGAAAATGTCTCTTTTATTATTTTTGATGAACATGAATCAAACAGATTGTTCATTTTATTTTCCATCGCTATTTATGTATTTTTAGACAACTTGTCATTTACGATTCCCTGGTGCCCAATCAACATATTGACATATATAAGCAAAACCCCTGATAAAAAAACTCTATATATATTAACACTGGGAAAAATTCCAGCCAATACCTATGCTAGGGTTTTTCAGGGCAAA
Source organism: Temnopleurus reevesii (assembly GCA_036244855.1). Taxonomy (NCBI): domain Eukaryota; kingdom Metazoa; phylum Echinodermata; class Echinoidea; order Temnopleuroida; family Temnopleuridae; genus Temnopleurus; species Temnopleurus reevesii. The sequence goes on from BQKZ01003496.1 coordinate 8,038, forward strand.
ATGTTTTGTAAGGCCCCGATATGCTTAAACATGTTAATCATACGTTTGTTTAGGTTGGGTATTCTAATAATGGAAAATGATTTAGGAACTTTAGGAAAACCTGATGGAATATAATAATCAAAACAAAAATCTCTATCAAAGATATTTTTGCGATTTCCAGAGAATTGTCTTTTCTGTTGGGTAAATTAACTTGAAAACCGGCAATGACGGGTGAAAGATACATGTATATATTTCTTTTTTATCCAAAATTCTGCGAGAAGGGAGGGGTGGCTTAATTTTATTACGTTTAATTCCCCTACTGAAATTGGGTATATCAAAGAAACTGGATCAAGAATGTTTATTTTCTGCTTGAGGAAGGGGGGGGGGCGGTATTTACCGTGACATCTCCTGTAGCCGAGTATGCATTGAACGGGGGAGGAATGTCTGGTTGAAGCAATTCCTCTTCTCCAAAAGGGTCCTCGAATAGGGCCGATTGGAACTCGACAGCATTCTCATTGGCAGGATCTATGATTTGAACCTGAAAATGAAAAGTTATACATGTATATTAAGGAAAACATGAGGTTAAGACATGAGAGGCATTCTTCTACTTAAAGAGAAATATATAGGTTTGTGATCTTTGATCAGTCTTTCGGCACATTGTTGCTATTCATGAAGATCTTTTTAATCAACCATATTACAATAATTACAGCTAAACTAAAGAACGAAACCCTGCATTTTATATTCTCTCAGTAGATGGAGAAAAATAAAATGAACCAACTGTGAAAATTTGAGCATAATCCGACGATCCATTCAAAAGTTATGAATTTACAAAGTTATAGTGAATGTCCCGTCATGGGAATCCTCGAGTCGGCAACGCCGACCAATTATTAGTCGTCTACGTTCAAATCTGTGACGTATTTGTGGACAGCTCTCCATTCATTCTGTACACAAAATTTAACAATTTCTTCTTTTTTCAGAAAAGTGGACAAAATTTTCCCTTTTCTCGTCAGTATTATAGGTGTTGGATAATTCTTCAAGTATTGTTGGAAGAATAATGTTGAATAGTTATGGTATATTCAATCAAATTCCATAATTATAAAAAATCATGTACAAAATAAATGGAGAGTTGTCCGCATATCGTCATAGATTTGTTAAGCGTTGCCAATTCAAGGATCCCCATGACATGGGATAATTGAAACTTTGAAAATTCGTAACTTTTGAACGGACTGTCCAATTAAGCTCAAATTTTCACAGTTTGATCATCATATTTTTCTTCATCGACTGATAGCAAATTAATTCCAGGGTTTCATTCCACTTTAAGCATAATTGTATGTATGGATTCCATATAGGTCTGAGGTTACTAAAGTCCTCCAGCCCTTCTGATCTCGCAATCATGTAGATATGTATTTGTAATTCCTCAGCTTGACTGAATTCTTCCATGCCCACATTTTGCTTCAATCGAGAGCAGTTGACGGGGAATACAGATACAGATGATTGAACATTTTAATCAACCTTGATATCGCACAAATCCATGTGAAAAAAATGTGGTCCACCCCTCCCAAATACGGCCGGGAAAGACAAATTTGCGGGGGATAAAGAAAACTTGATGACGACATGTTGTGTGCCATTGTCTTGATTCACTTCTTGGATTCACACAGTTTACGTATTTGATGAAAATAATCCTTCCCTTGCTACACAAGATCGCAAAAGATTACAAATCAAAGCTCGTATATGTCGGAAAATTAAACTATGATGAGCTCAGATAATCGGAAATGTGGAATGATTAGAATTGGTAATGCTTGTTCAAATAAAATTCCCTAAAAAGTGATTTAAATTGTACATTAAATGTACACCCTTGAAACGAGCAGTCATGATTTATTCAGGACAGACATGACAGCTAGAACAAGATAATCAGACAAGAATGAAAAGTAAATCATATAGAGATCATGATGAATAGCGCGTAAAGGCGGGGATTGAATAGAATTCCTGGGGGACAGATACAATTAACAATGGTAGTGATGATGGGAGAATAAATTAGCTGCGCCGTCAAATTCTGTTGAGAAATGATCACATTTTAGGTTTTTCCGCACGATTTATGCAATACAATATCATAGAGGATATGCACACAACTATATCCAGGTTTATTTTTATCAGTTATCTAAGCACACCATACAAAACTTTTAACTGAATCCGAATTCTTAGTGTAGTAGGTAATGTAGGATTTATTTTCATCAGGTATATATTAACGTAAACTGTGTAAATCAATGAAGTGAAGCGAGACAATAGCACACATCATGTCGACATCACATTTCCACCCCCGCATTGCTAACGTCTTGGGAGGGGCAAACAAATAACATTTCTAGTCTTTTTTAATATAGTAACGAGGGAGAATTCGATATTCAGACGGTCGTTTATGCTCTATGTCTCTTAAGCCCTCGATTGAAGCCTGGTTAATTTTGCTCAAGCTTGGGTCTTTAACAAACTAGTAAATACATAGGAATATCTACCTTGTTGGCTCGTTCCTGATCATCGGGTGATGGTGGGTGTTGAAGCCAGACCTTATAAGGGACTAACTCAGCTGAGTCTAGACCCTGATCTAACCAAGCTTGTCTGATGTCCTCTGCACCCTCTCTGTCTGCTGGTGTTCCTGCTACATGGGGTTTCCGAGCGTAGTATCTGAAAATAGAATTAATCGTTGTCATTATTTTGTACAAAAGGCAGGTTTACTATAATGGATTCAAATGTATGCATGTTTCTTGCCAAGGACCTTAGTAACCTGGGGCCGATTGCACGACATAGTCTTAGCTATCCTTTTCATGCTAAAGCGTCTTAAGTTCTTGTGCCATCCTCTTAACATAGTCGTATCAACGCAAATTTCTATGTTACGAGGATGGCACAAGAAATAAAGACGTCTTAATAGCAAGAAGAGAATAGGTAAGACCATTTCGAGCAATCGGCCCCTGGTATTCCTTAAGCTCCGGTCACATAGGACCCCGGAAGCAACACGATTCACCCCGACTCTTTGTTAATTCACAGTTAACTGCCTCGGAACAAAGAGCCGGGGTGAATCGTGTTGCTTCCGGGATCCTATGTGACCGGGGCTTTAGATCGGTTGTAACGATAGAACTACACTACCTGCAATCCGGTTTCCATACATTACTTGTCGCTATGCGGGGGAAGCCTCGGGGAAGCTTTCGGGTTCTTTTGAACAGCGTATGTGCATAAACTACACAATAAATGTGCAGGTTTATCAGTAAACCCATAGCAGGTCCAATCTTAAAACGTTGGGCAAAAAGTTTTCCAAACACTTGGCAAAATATTGTCCACACAGCTTATGGTGAAACTTTGCAAATTCACGATGAGTTGGACATGTTTTAACCAATATTTTGTCCAACATATGGTGGAATTTTGGAATTTTACAAGACGTTGTGAATATTTTCACCAACGGTTGTGTGGATATTATGTTACTATAGGCAAAGTTTTGCCCAAATTTTTAAAGAATGTGTCATGGCCGCAAGAGAACAAAGAAGTTGCATTTGATACCTTTAAGGACAAGCGAACTAGCGAAGCGATGGAACTGGTATATATGCTTTCTTGAGGGGGGGGGGGGGTGCTGATGCAATGATATGATAGAATGTGATGTAATCTTTGGGCTTGGAGATGCATTCTTAACAATGATGAACTTGTTTAGGTTTCAAAATCATGGGGAAAATATAAAACATTTGGGAAAATATTGAGGTACTCTGCAATGCAACGGGCGGATCTTACTTTTTTTTATAGAGAGAAAGGGGAGGGGGGAAGTTCCCCCTTCAACGGCGTTTCCGTGCATGAAAAACACTATCATCATCATTCTAAAATACGAGGAAAAAATGTATTTTTGATGGGATATGTTTAGATGAGAATATAACGCTATAGGCCTACCTATGAGAATCTGCAGTAATTTTGACATATATTATGCAAAAGTGATACTTAATATTCAGTAAAGGGACATGAGTGAATTATAAATAAACACAAAGATAATAAGGCTCGAACCCGTCAAATTTCCATAGAATTAGCCCATTCCCGTGAAAGTAGAATACACAATAAATTATTACGTGGCTAATTGTATTGATGTTTTTTATTAAAGGGAATTAACCATGAAAAGTGCAACTTTTTTGTTTAAGTATAAACTGGACATTCTAATTCTGCAAGGATTCCAAAAAGAACGTTTGTGATTCCACGATTGAAATATATATTGATTTAAGTTAATAAATTAATGTGAAAAGTTAATGAAGAGTTCCTCATGTATGATTTCACAGATTATGTCAAAATTGCCAATTCAAGGATGCCCATTATTTGGGGAAATGCAAACGTTAATACTTCATAAATTTTGAACAGATTATCCGATTTTCCTCAAATTCTTACAGTTTGTTCATTTCATTTTTCCTCATTTATTGACAACACATCAATATCAGGGTGAAGTTCAGTATTAAATTATATTTTCTTAGCAAAAAAGCTGCTAAAAAGTTGCTCGACCCAAAAGTATATGTTGCAGTAGTTAATGTCGTGTACTCAATAGGAAATGAACATTGACCATCTGATTGTTTTTCACATCGAAACAGACAAATATCACGGTCAAGTGAATTAACCCACGCAATAGGCGGGTGTACTTACATGTATATATCCAAATTCATGTGCTTTTCTTGCCACTGAACGTAGTTACGTGGTATTCCTTAAACCGTTTAATACCAATAAGACTACAATACTTGTAATCCAGTTTGCATACATTACTTTTTGCTACGTCGGGCAAGCCTCGGGCAAGTTTTAGGGTTGTCAATAACAACCTTTGTGTTAAAGGTATGCATTAAATTTGCATCTATTAGTAAACCCACCTATTGCTACCTGAAAGAAAAAGAAGGTTTGATGAATGGAAAATTCACTTATCTGTTCTTGACTATTCCTTCATCACAGCCAAACACAGGGTGTTAATGTTATAAAACATCCCGAAAAGTGTAAGATCGACAGCTCTAGTGATTGAAAAGAATGAATAGCACGACATACTTGTTATAAGTACTTATTATACATTTTTCTATATTTGTTGCTACCTACTTATTTTGCATTTATTATAATTGTGTAAATCTATTCAACCCTTCATTGCCATGCATGAATTCCTTAAAAAACATTTTATCTATCTATTTAAGCAATATATTTATTTTTGCAGTGTACGCCTCGTTTGCATCCTGTAATAGGCCTATATGCACCCGATTTTTTTGTTCTGTCCTTCACGCTCATAACACATGATGTTTATCAACAGTTTATGGGAAGGAAGCTCATCACCATGGTTACCAATCAGAAGGTGTGTTCACATTCGCCCTGAATATTTGCTCTGTACAGTAACCGAAGTTAATCAAAACTTATAACCCACATATTCGTATGTATACCCTCGTTGGTCTACTTTTAATTATATTTGCTCTGTAATTTGTTTTTAGTGGTGTGTACACAGTTTCTTAAACTAGAAAGGGGTGTGGGCAATTTACGCCTCGGGTCACCTTTACATATAAAATGCCCCCAATATATTCAGATTCAGAATTGAATGAAAAACGCCTTTAAATATAAATTCATCATCATCATCTGTTTGAGAAAAAATGGATCCTAGGGTCTGCTAAAAACACTAACACACAATATGATATATCCTTTCAGCTTCAGCCATGAGAATGTAAAGCATGAATTACTTTATTTTAATGTTTACATGCAGTTAAGTTTTAAACACTTGTCAAAACATTAATACAGGGCTGCAACTACATGTTTTAATACTATATTCTAAAGTTGGCAAAAGGAAACATTTCGCTGTAATGAGAAAGAAGCTAGTGGCATGAAGGAATAGGTTTTAAGACGATCAAAGTGCGATCATTCAGATTGTTTTATCATTAGACATCGTAAAATTACTCTTATATGGAGATGATCGTTTACTTATTCGTCCGTAGTGTTTACGTAGTTGATAGGATCTTGTAGTTATGAAGCACTTGTTGGAGATAAGAATACTGAATAATTCTGTTCAATCGGTCTAATTGACTCACTTGGATGTGTGCTTTCATACATAATTTGGCAATGCCTACTACTAACTAATATTATTATTAATATAATATTCTGAATACGTACATTGAATGTTGATAAACATCACCATTTTAGAATTGTGAAAATAACAATAAAAATGAAAAAAAATAATAATAATAATAACAATAATAATAATAATAATAATCACAATAATAACAATCACAATCACAACAATAAGTATAATAATTTTTCTATAGCACCCAATGCAACGATTCTACGCATTCTACATAAAAAACGAAAGGCATTCAAACATATACATATGGAAATTAAAAAGAAATGCATAGAATATTTAAACATAAGCATAAACACAATTTGAGCTGGATTGGAATATAAACTGGTCACGTATATAATTGAGAGGAAGATTTGATTAATAATAATAAGTTTGATAATAAGAATCATGATAATAATTCTGGTTTTCGAAAGATTACAATTTCAGTAAATGTTTGTTGATTGTGTTTCGCAATAAAAAAAAAACCCAAAGTTAAGAACGTCTTCCGGTCTAGTTCGACCTTTTAAAGACGAAAAGTTCAACCTTTTTTTTGCTGGAACCCTTTGATCGGATACACATGAAATGCATTTTTTAAAGTGCGTCTTAAATCGTCCTGTACTTGATAAATAAATACTAAGGATAATAGATAGTTGATAATAAACAAAACATGCAAATGGTAATTCAACACGCTTAGACCGAACAAGTTTTGCAGTGCGCGATCGTCAAAAATTTCTCACCTCAGATTTTCCCTGATTCTTTCGGTGCTAATCTCTTCTAGGATTCGATCCGCAATGCTCTCATCTGACGGCCTGGTCTCGGGGTTAGTGTACTCAGGGGCACTAAAGTATCCGATCAATACCCCCACCCCGATCCCCAAACACAGAGCCAACACACCGATAATCACTTGAAGTGTTCTGGGGTTCATGCTTGCTGGTAAATGAAACCTTTACTATATTGTTTACAGGTAAAAAAGAAATATGGTATACTGACCTTTGATTGCTTTTAAAAGTGCAGAGTTTATACGCGTGACCCAACTTTTCAAAAGTAGGCATAACACCGTAAGAGAATAAAACCATAAAATTTAGCTCTTCGTTTGGATCAACATTTGCTAATCTTATTGCTTGAAGAAGAAGAAAAAGGGTTTAAATTTCATTTTGCATGCGGACTGACAATCAAAATAAAACGCATCCTTAGTTCCGGGCCTTATGTAGCATTTATACCTCAGCAGAATTGTATACCATCGATTAATTTCGCATTTAAGGTGCCAGTCACACATAAACCGGAAAGCAACACGATCGAACACGACTCTTTGTTCAATTCACAGTTAATTGTCGCTTTCGGGCTTCTATGTGACTGGGGCTGAAAGCTCATCATTTCAGAGCAACAAGACAACAGAAAATGTTGTGATATATTTCTCACTGAGGTTTAGCTCATTTCTAAATAATGGGTCAGGTAATACAGCTTGGATCATGACCATCATGTACTATGCCTACGCCCACTCATAACGTCCGCTTGAAGCATATATAAACGCAGAGTTGGGAGAATACAATGACAGAGTAGGGGAGTGACAGATATTCAGGGATAGCAGCCTCTGGAGAGAGGTGAAAGATGGGCAAGCGATTTCGTTTGATATTTTGCCCTTTGTCGCCCTTTATCTTTTACATTAGAAATGAGAAAGAGCAATCCGAGTGTGGAGTGGACATAATGAGTTATTTCAAATTTTTGACCTTTAGTCCTCTCGGGCTTTGTGACAATGCCTTAATTCTGGCGTCACAACAAGGTCAATTGAAATTTTGCTCCTTAAACATTTGCAACATTATTAAAGGGGAACTACACTCAGACAATAAATTGTTATCATTAAATGAAGAAAAATAAGATGAACAAACTGTAAAAATTTGAACAAAAGCGGATAATCCGTTCAAAAGTTATAAATTTTCAAAGTTTTGATTTTCACCCCTCATGGGCTCCTTAAATTGGCAAACGTATAGGCAAAAAATGGCTGCCAACATGGAGAACTCTCCATTCACTTTGTACAGAAAATTTCACATTTTCCTCTTTTTCCAGAAAAGTAGACAAAATTTTGTTTATTCGGTTAAATATATTATAGCCACATCAATTCTGCAAGCATTCCAGAAAGAACGGTGGTGATTCCTCAATTGAAATATGATATTGATCCATTATAAAAAAAATTATATACAAAATGAATGAGGAGTTCTCCATGTATGACATCACAGATTATGCTAATTGGCTGTACGTTGCCAATTCAAGGATGCCCAGCACAGGTGGAAATAATAACTTTCAAAATTCATAACTTTTGAACGGATTATCCGATTTTGCTCAAATTTTCACAGTTTGTTGATCTGATTTTTCTTCATTTACTGACCGTACAATAATGTATTGGTGTAATTCCCCTTTAAGATAGGCCCATGCATTCATTTCTGCTACAAAGACTTGACTCAAATATCAGTTAATATTTGCTGTGAAGTCACATCGCAATAATCATAACGAATAGTGTGTAATAGTACGACTGAATGCAGAATTTGCAAGCATTGCATCACTTCATTAATTGAAACGTATGTGATCACAATTTTCGTAAGAAATAGACAAAACTGGTTCCGAGGGAAGAAATGAAGATTTCCAAACTAGTTTAGAAGGCCACTTAAAGACCCGGTCACATGGAAGCCCGGAAGCAACACGATTCAACACGACTCTTTGTTTATTTCACAATTAGCCGCCTGCGAACAAAGAGTCGTGTTGAATCGTGTTACTTCCAGAGCCATGTGACCGGGGCCTAAACCACTTTCACGACCATGACCATCGCTTACATCTACCGTCTTATCGGTTTGTGTCAAAATGTTTTCCATCAAACTGGTTCGATGGTGTGGATGCATGATAAATGGATCTAATCTGTAGTAAAATATTTGAACCTCCAAACGGCAACACGTTTCTAGCGTCAAAGACGCAAAAGGATAATGGACAATAAGTCAATGTGTCATAAGATTTGACATTAGAAGCATGATACACACTCGGATGTCATAAAGAGTCTGAAGAATAGAAAAGAGTTAATCTGCTTGCAACTCATAATGATACGGTGAATTAGCACATGACGTTTGACTGATTTATTACTTTATTACTTTTGTGAACTTACCTTAAGTAATACAGTTCTGCCCAGGTTTGCTTTCCTTCAGGATTACTTAAAGGGGAATTACACCCAGACAATAATGTATAGTCAGTAAATAAGGAAAAATCAGATGAACAAACTGTGAAAATTTGAGCAAAATCGGATAATCCGTTCAAAAGTTATGCATTCTCAAACAGTGTCAAAGTTACCATTTCCACCTGTGCTGGGCATCCTTGAATTGGCAACGTATAGCCAATAAGCATAATCTATGATGTCATACATGGATAACTCCTCGTTCACTTTGTATATAAATTTATTGAAAATGGATCAATATCATATTTCAAATGAGGAATCACCACCGTTCTTTCTGGAACGCGTGCAGAATTAATGTGGCTATAATGTATTTGACCGAAAAAAAACCCAAAATTATGTCTACTGTTCTGGAAAAAGAGGAAAATGTGAAATTTTCTGCACAAAGTGAATGGAGAGTTCTCCATGTTGGCAGCCATTTTGTGCCTGTACGTTTGCCAATTTAAGGAGCCCATGAGGGGTGTAAATCAAAACTGTGAAAATTCATAACTTTTGATTGGATTATCCGATTTTGCTCAAATTTTCACAGTTTGTTCATCT
>BQKZ01003496.1:33580-55607 GCA_036244855.1 Temnopleurus reevesii
GAAGTGCTCAAAATAAAACCCACAGAAATGCTTTGATGATGAATTTATTCATTGTCTGCAGGAGAAGTGTAATTCTTACCTTGGACGTATTTATTTCCGTGTGCTATACGTATTCAACATTACCTTTCAATATTATACCCTGTCAATTCAACAACTATTTTCATGAATAAAAACACGAAGCAAAATACAAGAGCTTGTATTGATACAAACTGATTTTCCATCTCTTCTCAATTGCTTTAAAGCACTGAGTTGAGTCATCGAGTTTTTCTGAGCTGCTCAAATTCTATTTCAGCTGGCTGAACTCATGGGAATTCGCTGTAAATTTATTTATTGTTTCTTTTAAAAAGAACGCCATTTTTAAAACTTTAATTTATTTATTTATTTCTGCACATTTCATATAGTTACAATCAAGTGGAGGTACAAAGTATTATATAGTGATAAGAATTCGCATTCCAAATACACATATTTGGTAATACTAAAAATATGCAGAGGTTTGACAAAATAAGCTTAAAGCTTGATTCATATTGCCACACCATTAATACGGTATAGAATAAACCATAAATACTGGAAAAACTAACTAAACAAACTAAAGTATATAACATATTAATACAAGCAGATATACTGATAGGAATAGAAGAAAATAAAGAAAAAAGTGAAATCCCTTTACGAGTAACTGAAATGTAATAACAATATAAAATGAATAACATGTATAACATGTATAACATATAACATGTAAGGTAACGTACATGAGTGCACTCTACAGTGTAGTTACATCCGTGAGATGAGCATTCGTTTAACACGGCTTTTGAATTTTGTATTAAAAGTAAATTTTGCGTGTCAGCCGGAATTAAATTCCAAACATCAGGGCCATAGTGCCGAACAGATTTTTTGTGCTAATACTGTGCGAGGATTTGATAAATGCATTTTCGTTGATTACCAGTGCGCAAACTAGTCATGACTGCATGCCATGTCGGGAAGAGAATTTTTAAGAATACAAAAATCGCGACCGGGTCGTAAAGTGTGCGCAAACAGGTCGTGAATTCATTGGGACGATGCGGAAAAATGTGTGCCCACGGATAGCAGTGCCTACTATGCCATGACTGTCACGAATTGCAATAAATAGACCTCAAGTCATCCATATCAAGTATTGATGTTATCCTGGAGACATAACAGGATCATGACTCCATTTCATTTGCGCAAGCTCGTTGTGCCCATGCAGGAATTGTGTAAGCTACTATGCACAAAGTATGTGTAATCTATGCGTGAATGTGTTTGCCAGTTTGCGTCAATACTATTTTCGCACAGCCGAACCGACTTGCCGCGGGTAGCGTTAAAAGCTTTGCGCGAGTTTCATTGAGTTCAGCCGAGTCAAAGTCGGTCCGTCATGATCGACAGGACTTCCGGTTGCAAGCGCGCACGGACGGCATGTTGTGTATTGTAACAACGATATTTGAACATTTCCTTGCTTACGCACCTTGCCAAGCTCAGACACTCGGGAAACTTCGCACGAATTTCCGATCCATGATTGTCGCATGTAACTTTGATTCTTCCNCTATGCACAAAGTATGTGTAATCTATGCGTGAATGTGTTTGCCAGTTTGCGTCAATACTATTTTCGCTCAGCCGAACCGACTTGCCGCGGGTAGCGTTAAAAGCTTTGCGCGAGTTTCATTGAGTTCAGCCGAGTTAAGAACTGGTGCAACCCACGATAAATATAAACTCCAACTAGGCAAAGTGTGACAAATCCTTCACTCTAAATTATTATTTAACCTATAGAGTGGCGCTCCTGTCATGAAGTCATTGTCATTCTTCTATAATCGCACATTAATAATACTCACATGCATGTATTTAGTGTGATTAGATCGTGCAGCCTCGTTCTTTATAATCACTACATTGATTGACAAACATTCACATTCACATTTTCATCGTCGATACAAGCAAACAGTATTTCAAGTTAGAACATACAATGTCCTTCAAATGAGCCCTGCCAGATCGATTTATTAATATGCATATAACAAGGGAGGTTGAAATAATTCGTGTCAGTAAAAGCCGATAGTGATGGCGGACACCTTCAATCTAGGAGGCGTAGGTGCCTATGCTTTGAGTATTCTACTTTCCGCCATTTTGAATGGAGTCGTACTGGTCATCATTGACCATCAGAAGGAACTACATGACCATATGAAAGTGCTTCATAGGCTTCGAGCTGTATCCGATATATGTTTAAGCATAGGCTGGGGCGGGTGGAGTTTGATATGGTTCAACTTTAGCGATGAGCACCCGAATGTTTGACGCGCTATAAGCATGGCTTTTCCTTTCTTCATGCATGCTTCACTTTGGACGTCCATGCTTTCTCTGTTCGGAATCAGCTTTAATCTCTATCTTCTCATCACGAAACCGCTTTCCTACCACACGATTGTGACAAGAAGAAGATTCGTTTGGACTCTTTCGTCTGCGTTGCTTGTTTCAATGCTGATGTGCGGGATATACCTCCCGATTCCAGAATCTCCATTCATATTGCTCCTGATTGAGCGATGTCAGAAGCAGGATGTAAGACCGAATGCAGAATGGAGGACCGCCATGCATACGTTTATGTATATGTTTCCTGTCTGTGTAACCATGGCTCTAACTACAGTTGTCTACATAAGGTTATTGTACATTGCTTGTCGTAAGATGAACGCAGTAGGTGTTCCTCGATGCGATAGGGACGAAAGGATTCGTATCGTGATGCAGCAGGAGGAAGACACGACGCCCCGACAAATAATAGACTCGAGGAGGCAACATGAGGAAAACGCGATGATGGATCATGATGCAAATGCAGCGACGCTACTTAAAAGAAACACGTCGAATCAAAATGTAACACATACGCCAACATATATCAGGAAAAGCGTTACGACGCAAAGTGACGGAAACTTAACGAAACAGTTTGAGGAAACTGCGACAAAAGAGACGGACACATTTTCGACGACGGATCTTGACGGAATCGCAACACTGCGGGGTGGGACTATTGCGACAACGCATGTGAGTAGAATGGCGACAGAAAGACACGACAACACGTCAACGACAACGGAATATGAAAGAAACAACGCCTCGCAAAATAAGAGACAAGCGTCTACCCATTGTTTGAGAAACACATTGACCAGCCTTGACAGAAACATAACACACGGTGACAGACACACAGTAACTAATAATGATACAGTAGCAAGAACTTCATCAGCTACACGGCTTTATCCTCACCGAGCCAGGAGACACATTGTTCGCAGGCCAAAAGTGGCATACAAGGGACTTCGTACAACCATTATACTGATAAATTCCTTTAACATAGTCTGGATAAGTTACATCACTTATTTTATGATGCCGACGAAGGGGGACATTAATGGAATCCTTGACAAAGTTGCAGTCAGTAATACATGGGTTCAGCCAATAGTATACATATTGACCAATTCTGAAGCTAGAAGATTGGTCAAGACATTTTTCAGCCGTGACCGACCTCATCATATAAATGATTGATATCAATTTAATGGTAGTTTCATGGACATTGCCTTTACCAGTAACTTTCTTTAAAGAACAAGCAGAATGCACTACCAAACGCGAACCGCATTCCATTCTCATCTATTCATAGTCCTCCCACGCTTAATACTACTACGGACTATTCGATTCATGTCGACGTGTCCCCTCAGCAAAGCGACCGGAAGTGCAAGTCAACGCGTCCACGCATTCGTTCTTTCACTTCTAAATCCGATTCGATTTCAGTCGACAGATGACGTCATGACGTCATGATCGTGCACGGTAATCAGGCGATGCAAAAGAAGTGGAGTGAACAAACATTATGACTGGAAAATGCGTGAGAGATTAGGGGCAGTGGACGACGGTCTTGTCACAGATGAAACATTGTTGTGACATGCAATTTAAGAGTTGCGCAAACTATGACGTAAATGCGTCGACTAGCACGTCGACATCCAAATCGAAATCTACTTATGAGAGTTCCTAAATCAAAGATAAAACAATATCAGCAAATAATTGTATCTATAAACCCTGTTTCACGAAACAGGTTGTAGAAAATTCCTTGACCAACTACACCATACCAGCATCTCAGATACCACCTTGCTAACAAGGCCTACTGTGGATAACTTTTTAGCTACTGCTCACAAAATTAGTTCCGTACGTATCTGAGATCGAACCTTTGCCCCTCCAAATCACAGTCTAATGCCGTAAAAGCACATCACGGATTCATATTCAATAATATTTGAATGATGGGCGTATCTGTTCTTCCATTAATCGGTTTAATTTTGACCTCTTTGGAGAAAAAAAAACTAAGCATACATCCAAAGCGTACTAGGCTATAAACATCATAAAAATCATTGCAAAAAAGATTAATAAGGCAAGAAATAATAACTTATAGAAAATGATACATGTTTATTATGAGTTGTATATTGAACGCAAGCTTGTGCTTGACTTTTTAGATATTATAGCGGACACCAGATAAACAGAGCGTACAAAAACTGTTTACGTCCAGGTTGTCAAACATTAATTGCGCAGAAATAGGCACAAGGCGATCGCAAACAGATCTTTAGAAAGAAAATTACTCTCATTCAGAGAAAGATCTCTTAGCAAGGATGAATGGAGAATTTTTATCATTTTGGCAGAATTTTTTTTTGAAGCTGTATTGCTCTTGTTCATTAATTAGTCGATAAGAATTGGTGATTACATCACCTAACGATCTTCCTTTTCGTATTCCCAAAACAAAAGCACATATCTCCCAAATATATTGAGTAACTAGGCCAAAGAGTACCAAAAAAGATCAATCATCACACATTTCCACTAGTAAATCATTCGTTTGATTGATTATTCAATGCCAAATAGCAACCTTCCAATCAACCAGAAAAAAAATACAGTATCCAACAAACTGCTAAATTTCCAATGATAAAGTCAAACGATCCACTTTTTAAGTGAGGACAGTATTATCATAGATTTGCGACTTAGGGGATATACTTTGAGCAAATGTAATTGTTCTAATGAGTTGTTTTGGATAGCCTCATGCATATTTTGATCAATTTTGATCAAGGGATGAGAAAAGAAAGTAGGCCTAGCAATAATTGATAGCTATGATCATGGAGTATCCACATCTATATCCATCAAATCTTTTGATAACTGCCTGAAACAATTCATATGCACTCTATTAAATCATCTGATGTCGGCTATAATATCCCCAAAATCGAGCGCAATCTTGCATTTAAGCTACGACTCATCAAATATGAATCACGTTTTAAAAAAACTAGAAGTATTATTTGCCTATTTAATCTTCCTGCCTAGAGTGTTTTCACATGCACCGGGCATTCATTAATTCTGTCAATATTTTATTTTAAATATCCTGTGTATCATCCTTTGAACCCACCGGTTTATTATTTGTAAAGATCCCGCGCCATTATGCTTATGCTGGCTAATTAAAGTGCTAGCAAGCACTCAGTCAATATTCGTTGTTTGCCATTGTATTGATAGGAGCTCGGTTACCGATCATCTACCACTTTGCGAAAGAGAGTGATCGCAATTATTTATATCTACGAAGAGTAATCTGTCAGAAAATCGTGTGCGATATATAAGCGAGTATCCCGCTGTTCATTAGCTCGTATCACTGAGATCAGATTTTGCTTCGTTTATTGTCATAAGTTCCATTGTAAGGAACGCGTTAAAGGAGAATGGATGCGTTACAACTTGTCGGGAATGAAACAACAGGATCCCCTGAGTACCTCAACTCCTTGAGCTTCATATTTTTTCTCGTGACGCTTTTCCTTTCTATTACTCTGAATTCGGTCATATTTGTAGTCATCTATCATCAAAAACATCTCCAATCTTACATGCGCTTTCTCTACCAGATTCTAACTATCTCGGATTTAGTTCTAGGAATAACTTGGAGCATGTGGAGTTTGCTTTGGCACTCGTTCTCTGATAGGAAAACCTGTACGATCACCAGTACTGTGATTCCATTTGTGCATTTCGTTGCGGTCTGGTCCATCATGACATGTCTTTGTGGAATCAGTTTGAACCTCTATCTGCTCATCACCAGACCCCTCCGATATCCTGCAATCGTCACAAGAAAACGTTTCATATTCTCACTCTCATTTGCCTACCTGATCGTCTTTTTGTCATGTGCAGCTGTGCTACCCATTCCTAAGAATCCCGTCTTCATATCCATGAATCTTCGTTGCCAGAATCTAAACAGCGGACCAGAGTTTCTCTCGAAGGTGATCTACGTCTATAACATTTTACCTATCTGCGTTACACTAACCCTAACAACCGTCATATACGTCAAGTTACTCGTGATTGCTAAGCAAAAGGCGGGCGGTGTTGTTAACGTGAAGATGACCCGGCGTGACGTTGCTACCATTGCAGCAAGCAAAGAGCAGCATGCGCAGAACAGAGTCAAACCCATCATCAATGGCAACATGGGAGGAAGACCAAGGAGACAGCTTAAGGGTCTAGTCACCGTTATTCTCTTGACATCTTCATTTTGTGTGTCATGGGTCCCATTCGTCCTCCACGAGGCACCTATTTGGGTGGACCCCACCCTCATGATTATTTTCAGCTTCGTACCTGTGACCTACACATGGACCCAACCTATCGTCTACTTGCTGACTAACCCAGAGACCCGGGGGATTTTTCTAAAGTTTGTTAGGTGTCATGAAACTCGTTAGACACTCAGCTTGTTCCATGCATTATTGAATTGTCACCTGAGGAAGCTGTCTGGACGAATTATAATAATAATAATGATGATGATGATAATAATAATAATAATAATAATAATAATAATAATAATAATATTGATAATGATAATAATAACAATGATGATAATAATGCTTCTTATTTACCCAGGGCAGCCGCTTCAGTTCATCGAACTGTTCTCCCAACGGGCCTTTCAATAACACAGGGCTACCATTACCCTGGTTTGGATTCAAGTCTCCAAGCCTACTATGTATGCGCGATTTCCACTCTCTGGGGAGTATTCCAGCAGGCGCGTCAAGGCGCTCAATGCTATTAAGTTGAACAATTTGTGGTCACTTCCAACCTCAATCTCGGCTGGGTAGAGTGCAGCACAATGTGGATAAATGTCTAGCTAAAGGAAATTAACGCCACTGCGTGGTCGAAAGGCGAGATTAAGAACCACTACATTACTACGCTTCCACTTTTGCTTTGATTTTGCTTCTGGTTGCAGATAAACAGTGACAAATAAAAACCGGATTGGCGCCGAATACTAGAAGAGGTTGACTCCACAGATGATGAAGACTAGGTACACGACAGAAAAGGTGCATTAATTGGTGCAAACTTTCGCTCAAAGATACAAACTGCGTCAAACCTCAGAAAGGTGCAATATTGGACATTTCTATGCACATGTACATGCTCACCAAAAAGGTACATGGAAGGGTGTAAACTATTACAAAAAGCTGCAATCTCTAGCAAAGCTTTGTAATGTGAAATATTATATTTTTACATGAGCTAGGAGCTAGGGGGACTCGAGAAAGACGTGATAGAAGGAGAAAAGAAGACCGAAAGTAAGACCACCAACATGACTTTCTAGAGATATCCATTGTACATACTCATTTATGATATAATCCATCATTATCACTTCTTATATCAGGGTTGTATCATATCAACATTATATTATTTTGTGTATTCAAGCACATTTTACTTAAGGAACTTGGGCGCCATACTCTACTTGCAGTTTTGCTTATTCTTGGTGTCCTTTTACCAACGTATTGAGATATATATATATATATATATATATATATATATATATATATATACGTGTTTGTATTTTATTGTATTCAATTTTTGGTAATAGGGTTCTTTCATTCACCAACAACAAGACAACAAGAAAATTACATTTTCATCCCAAACGTCAATCATAATCCCGCAAGCTCCTTATCCTATTCCGGCGCTTTAACATGAAATAATAATAGTATAGTTTCCTGTAGCAAATTGTATTGTTGACATTGTCATCATGATTAAATGATGTTCTAATTTTTGCTTGTATGCGCTTTCCATTTTTTCATCATCTTCTACTTTGAAATTTTACTCCATGTAAAACGCATATTTTCTTTGCAATTATTAGTATAATCAACATCATCATTATCACCATCATCGTCATCATCATCATCATAATAATAATAATGATAATAATAGATAATAATACCATCCTTATCATCATCACCACCATCAACATCGTCATCCTAAACAGCGTTATCATTTGGTTTTGTTTTATTACCATCATTGTCATCTTCATCATCATCATAAACATCATCATCATAAATATCGTTAACATTCGGTTTTGTCATCGTGATCATCATTGTCATGATCATCATGATTATCATAATACATTTTCATCAAAATCTAAAAAGTTCTTAGTATTTGTAAAAAAAAATTATGATAAGGCAACAATGAAAAACATAATATGTCGCGAACTCCTCGAGAAATATAACTAAGGAAGCCAACTCCAACATTGGATAACAATGGCCGTGTCAAAACCTTCAGTTTAATACGTTTTGTTTTTAATAATTTGATTTGATTTTCACATTTTCATATAATATAACAAATAAATTCACTCACAGTAAAATTTATGCGAGTGAGAAGGTAAGAAAGTCCAATGGCATGGAAAAGGATTATTGCTCAATAGTTTACAGAATACAAATTAAAAAAATATATAAAGCAAGACTAGCAAAACCAGGAGTAGTGTCTCATCGAATCTAACGACCTGTTATATTCCTTGTAAAGAATATTTCATATTATATGATATTACGGAAAGTATGACTGAGATTCCTGCCTACTTATATAAATATTTTTTTTTCAAATACACTTAGGATATACGTCCGGAACATGATTTGAGACGTTAGTAAATATTCGGAGCCAAAATATGGCCATTTTGAAACTTTCTATCCAATATATCATTAAAAGAGGACTATGTAGATTGACATATGTAATAGGGCAGAAAAAATGTGTGGAATCACGATGATAATGTTGATGAACATTTTATCAATCATAATATCATTAGCAATATCAATCATAATTACAATTATAATGTGAATTATAACGATAATATAAAAAATAATAATAATTATAATAGAAATGATGAATAATAATTAATAATAGTATAAATAGTAACATTAGTAACAAAAACAATGGTAATAGAAATAAAATAATAACATCAATAATAATCATAACAGGCTAGTGATGTAAATAATGACAATGTAATATGCAATAAACCTAAATGATACACACACTCCCATCTTCATTGTACCTTGAATTTCTGTTACATTAACAATTAGTATAAAACATGAATTATCGTTTGATTGAAACATATTTGGGTTTACATCATCATTTTTATGCAAGTTGTTTATTGCCCTGCCTTACAGTAACGAGCTTTATCCTGGATTTTTTTCTTCTGTATTTCTGTATATTTTTGTAATGTTTGATGTACTAAATGTTCCTTATATTGTGTCCCTTTATGGTTAATAAAATGATTCAATATCAAACAATCACACAGTTATCTAGTTTTGTTAAAAAGCCTCTTAGCTCTCCATAGATCAAATTTGTCATATTTCAGTTTCCCAATCAATGTACACTTTATTTATTTATTTTATTTATCTCTGATATTTATACAGGGTGGATCATTTCACCAATTTGATGGTCTTCCATGAGGCCCTGTTTGCAAATATATACAAATATACAAATATATAAACAGTATCCCTGTAGGCAACTATAGGCTAGCTACTAAAATCGAATACGATTAGCATTGAAAACTCTTAAATACTCAAATTGGAAAATAAAACAAACAATAGTAATAATAATAATAATATGTACATTGACAAGAGGGGAAGTTATTAATTAATCATTTTGCTAGAATTAATAGACTTGATAGAATTTAACCCCTATATCACAGTTTACAATGTAGACAATAACGTTTTCATAGAGTATTCGAAACTGTTTAAAGTAGGCCACATCTTAATAGAAGGTTCCAATTGGTTCCAAACAGTAATTCAAGATATAAATGGACTATGTTTGTATGTGAATGTCCTAAATTTCAGTCTTGGGTAATTACTTTATGATACATCAAACAAAGACTGTATCGTCAGCAGTATACGCTGATAAACGAGCGAAATGTACAGTTTCGCATCCTCTTCGAGTAAATCGTTGACAACGAAAAAAAAAAAAACCGGGGCAATATTGCGCCTTTCCGAGTTGTGCAGCACAATTACATCCAGGAAGCTTTGCACCTTCTATAATCCCGTTTTCCTTTGTATGCACACTCCAGACGTTAATCCTTAGGCCCCGGTCACATAGGAACCCGGAAGCACCACGAATCAGCACGACTCTTTGTTAGGAGGCAGTTATTAAACTGTGAATTAACAAAGAATCGTATTGAATCGTGTTGCTTCCGGGATCCTATGTGACCGGGGCCTTAACGCTTATCCATTTGATACCTTTCATACCGTTATTGAATATGTAAAATCTGTTTTTAATCTGTCTAGTATCTGGGCGCTGCCTGAGGTTAAACACCATGCGAAATACCAATATATTAACGAGTGTATTCAAATTCCTTTTGAAACATTTATGAATATTTTCCCGCTCGACTAGATGTTTGAATCAATGGTTCCAGCAGTGAAATCCACAGGCCTGGAAAGTACAGATCCTCGCGATCTTGACCATTTGACTGCAGCTAAATTTACTTTTCGTTGTTCCTTGGTCTAAGTGGCGCACCTGGTTTGAGCTTTGCTCTGACGAAGGCAGATAGATAGGTCATTATACTCAATTCATCTACCTTCGGGTTGAGCATATCCGCAGCATCCAATACCTGAGGTACACCAAGCCAATCCTCAGCAAGCTGCATCGCTTCCTTAGTATTCTTGAGGTTATCTTCATGCATCCAGCCCTGCCAATCAGGGCAAAGACCGACTGAGGTGCCCGAGGAATCCCCGCCGGACAGCTCAATGGAGATGGTGTTGACAAGAGCTCCGATGGGCTTAGCGTTGTTCCAATCCGTCGCGAAGTTCTCCATTGGTGTGTCTGGTATCTTGGTATTGACCCACATCAGAAGGGCACTCTTCGGAGTCTGCTTCTTCCCGCCATCCTGCTCATCATCAAGCAATGGTAGGGAAATGGCGTATTTTAGGATGAGGGTCCATATCAAACCAAGGATCAGCTTCAGATTCCCTTTAAAAATGTCGCTCGCATCAATATTCACTAGCTTGATGTTCTCATTTTCAATGAATCTGAGGGCGATGGAAACATTCTCCAACCTCATAGACTTAAAACTTGGCCTTTTATTATATCTGCCGACATCCTTCTGTGTAAGCACCTCAAGGAGGAGGATAAGCTTTATTCCATCGCATAGATCTGTCTCCAGGTTATATGTATACTCATTGACTACCTTTAAATGTTCGTTGCACCATCTTGTGAACGTATTTTGCTGTATCTTCTTCCATTCTGCGTCGGCTGAGGTGGGATCCGTCCCCATAGTTGTTTCCTCTCTCACAAGATATGGTGAAATATCGAGGTTTTAAGATATGGTGAAGTATCGCGGTTTTAAGATCACCCGAAAAACGTATAGACTCTGCTCATGACAGGGAACATCATCGGACGAATAAGAAAAAGGTGTAATATCGAAATTCGTAAGCAGAATGATACTCCCAACACAGCGAGCTTAAAGGCCCCAGCACATCAAACACGGCACGGCGTAACGGCACGATTTATACGCAGTATCTTGGTTGTCATTGGTCAGCGCGCTCCACAGCGCAGAGGATGTTCAACAATTCGCCAATCACAGGGGAGACATCGCGTAAATGCCGTGCCATGATGCCGTGCCGTGTTTGGTGTGCCAGGGCCTTTACGGTATTCATGGAATAACAACCTTTGGAACCGTATAAAGGCAGAGCATAATACTGCCCTCCAATAGGATAAAAGGAAGTACTGCCCATTTTCGAATTTTCAAGATATGAAGCATATTTTTGGTTATCTATCTACGCCGTTCGTCGTTCACAATAGGCGGGTTTACTTAATATATATTCAAATTTATGTGCGTTTAACGTAGTTACGCGGTATTCCATAGGCCGGTTGATAACAATAAGACTACAATACTTGGAATCCAGTTTGCATACATTACTTGTTGCTATGTCGGGCAAGCCTCGGGCAAGCTTTCGGGTTGTCAAGAACAACCTTTGTGTTAGAGGTATGCATACAATTTACATCTATTAGTAAACCCGCCTATTGATTTGGTTTAGCAATACACTATTTGGCACATGCGTCAATAATATTAATGAAAAAAAGATTTACCAAATTGAAATTGAAATTTTCGTTTGAAAATTTTCCTAACATTGATTCCGAGTTTTGGTAAATATTTTCCCTTGTTATGATATTTCAAAAGTTGGCATATCCTTTTTTGGTGTATTGACCGTGAGGAAGCAACCCCTTTGAAACAGCATTCTATTTTTTTCATTAGTTTTTAGTTAAAAACAATTGCACAAGAAAAATATCAGTAAACATATTTTAAAAGTGCCTGTAATTTTGCTCGGAAAGAATACATTTTACACATTTTGAGGGGAGTCTGGGAAGCGTGAGATTCTTTTTTTTTCGGAAATAAGTTAAATATAATATTTCAAATTTCATGGAACGTTTAATGTCCAAATTCGGAAAAGTATCTGATGTAATTTCAAATCGACATTATTCATACTGTTTATCTCGTCCTACTGTATATGCTAGCACGTACCTTATACAAATGTTAAGGTTTTGACCAGTCGCTAAGAATCGGTCACCATGGTCACTGAACTATAACCATGAACACAGACAACGATGTAGCTCAAAATGGTATATGATTCCGTTACCCCACATATGGAATTGCTCATTAACTTGTATTAAGTTGTTAGGTAGTGCCATTGATAGCATCCTTTGATACGCGAAGAAGTGCATTTCGAAAAATTGGTTGACACGTCCTTTTGCCATAGATGACTAGAATCATCGACAATAGACAGCATTTGAGCGTGTCGAGGTGCAGACGTCAAAGAATTAACAAATTCCTTTTTTTGTTGTTAATACACATGAGTAGATTTAAAGGTAAAGTAACCTTGGAACAAGCTTAGAATTTACATTATCGTGTATTTTGTATTGACTGAGGGAAATGATACCGATATCGTTCCTTCAGAAATATAAATGAAATTTTTGCATTGATCCACTGTATTACAAGGATCACGATTTTCATATTGAAGCAAATACTATGATCCTGTAAAAACCACCCCGCTTTCTTCTTGAGAAAATCTGTCATTTGTATGTTGATAATATTTATTTCTTGAACGTATCGGCTTAAACATGTTAAAAGTGATTAGAAAAACGTGCACCAATTGATGCCATTTAATTTAATTCATCGACTGACGAGGTAAGACTTTTTAAATTGAATTGAAAAGAACATTTATTTAGTTTTTTTCATAAACATAGGAAAATACAAGATAAGATTAAAGGAGGGGAAAACTCAAAAAGCAAAGCTTGTGTTGGGGTCGCATTAACAAAGAACAAACAAATACAAGATATATATTTCTATAAACAAAAGCGAATAAACGAAAATAAGTATTTGAAAATAATAAATTAAATGATATACATGTGATAAAAGAGAGAGAGAGAGAAGGGAGAAGAGTTGAAGAGAAAGAGCAGGCATCAAGAGAATGTATGAGTGGGATGGTGAACATGATAGAACACGTAGCCAGATGAGAGAGAGAGAGAGAGAGAGAGAGAGAGAGGGGGAGATATATATATACATCATCAATATTCAACTAAGCAAAAGCATCCTTCGCTTACCTAATTCGACATTTGACGGATCAATATTAAACAAATCCATAAAAGGAGAACAACTAGGAATCTGGAAAAAAAAAGCACATTCCATCAAGACAGTCCAACTGGCTGAAAAATACTGAACGTTAATTCTTGAGTGAGCTCACTGATGTGTTAAGAGAAGTATATAATATTGTTGAATGATATGTTTAGAGAAGAAGTTATAATATACCATTATTGTAAGGGGTGTGGTGATTGTATATGAGTGTATTTTTGTGTCTGTATATGGTGTGATTCTAATTTGACACATCATACACATATTTACATTTCTTGAATAGTGGAATTTAGGGTGCTAGAATTGTAAGATGATAAAGGGACATTGAAGTTTGAAGTTTGCCTTAACTCAATTCACTTTGTTACTTCTACAGGTAACTCTGCATAAGTCGTATCTGTTGGGACCACACAAATTTGTTCGACTTATAAGAATTTCGACTTAGAAAAGGCTAATAACACTGGGTTTGTATGATTTGTTCCAGAAAATCACATCGACTTACGCAATTATTCGACTTAGACAAGTTCAACTTAGGCAGAGTTGTCTCTGGCTCAAGCCCGACAGTCATTTCATTACCCGAACACTTAGATTTTAGAACAAAATACTATCACCTCGTACGTACTGGAATGATCATCCTACATGCGCAACAATTATTTGCTTGGATATCTTGAAATTCCTTTACTTTCTCTATTTTGCATATAGACGTAACGACCCAAGAAATTGATGAACATAATGGAATTGTTAATCATTTTTTAGCTTATTTTTTTCCTTTTTTCCCTATCCTTGCTTCCGCGCATCTATTATTCTTTTTTCTTTCAATTTTGTTTCCGCTTATGTATCCTACTTTTCTCTACTCTCTTTTCTTGTTATTATTGTTATTGTATCCATCATTTCAGAATCCATGTTACTCATCATTTGTATTTCCTATTTAATAATCTTTTCCAAAATGTTATTGTTATCTTTCATTGTGTTATTTTTTTTAAATGTTCATACCATCCTTTTCCTGTCTGTGTTTGTGTTGAACAAAATGATAAACATGAACAAATATTGTTTTCCAAATTTTCACCTTCCTTTTCTCTCTATCATCCCATTATCTACTGTTATCTTCTATTTCGTAAAATCTCTCTTCCATCATTGCAGGGATTTCAATTCAGATGATTGCGCATTCCAATTCCCTTTCATTGATCCACATATTTCCTTTTGTTATTTACAGAACCAGCTCTGAAACATAATCTAGCAAGGTGAACAAACTTGACTCTTGTGATGTCACAACAGGATTGACATTTGAAAGACATTTTAAGGGGCGTTCCATACTAAGCCAACATAAAATTGAAAAAAATATTTTTAAATTTATGAAACACATTTGGAATCTCTTTCACTGAAAAGGGTATTGATAATGGTATAATACATCAATACAGATCAACTTGTATTTTCATAATAGTACCCCTTTAAATCGAGTATCTAGCGCTTAGCGATCAAATATATGACAATTGATTCAGCTATCGCAGAGTGGCTTGTGCCAGATTTACGCGCGTCATCTTGTAACCAGCCATCGACATCATCGACGAATTCATATTGAAGATCGTCTGGAATATCATCAGTATGCCCGAGAAGGGTTCGAATCAAATCTGCAAGAAAATAAGATAACAGGAAAGAAGCATCTGTCAAATGTGGATAATTTTTGTGCAAAATAATGGAAAACTACACATTGGCCAAACTGGTTGCGGAATATGAATAAAGCCATATGTTTGTAAGCAAATGTTTCTCACTACTTGAATGTTAGTACGTAAAATTAGTAGTTTTATGTGACTAGGGATGAACAAAGGCTGATGGATAGTTTGCAATGTTTTTACTCTTTAGCCTAATCATATGATTAATCATGATCATGAAATTGAGCGGTCATCGTCGCTGAAGTGATCTAAGTCAACTAATTGAACCAAGGGGGAGGGGAGGGGCAATCTTAGATGTTATTTAAAAAAAAACGACTGATGGGTCAAAGAGTGTTAAAGAATGCTAATTTACCCCCAATTTAGTAGGCATGTGAAATATTAATTCAAAGCTCAGATAAAGGTTTGGTAAAAGCAAATATTTTTGTCCCCAAATCTTGTCGTCAAATCTAAATGAAATAAAAAAAAATGGTACCGTATCATGAACATTGTACAAAAGATTCTGAGAAAAGGGTTTTAGTAGAGCCATAACCTGAATATCCAAAATTTTGAGCTTCGGGTACCCCGAGACTGAATCAATACTTTCTTTCTCGATAAAGGATGCCTTCTCCTGCGAATAATTGGATGAAAAATTCAAAATCAAAACTTTAGAAATTCATAACTTTGTAATGGATTGTCGGATTTTGCTCAAATTGTCAAAATTTGATTATTGTATTTGTCTCCATCCATTCACTGAGAATATTGAGGAAGTTCTCATTTAACCTGGATATATCCCTTTCCTCATCCATAGCCTGTCGTTCATCAGTCACTTCAAAGCGGCTGTAATAGCGCATCTCTTTCTTAACAATTCTCTGAACTGAATGTATTGTTTTCTGTTGAACGCCATGAGCGTCATAGTCTACACTGGGCAGTGAAGATTATGCAGGGGCCACATGATGTTATGGGGATAATGTTGGTGCAGATATAAAAAAGTTTCTGGAAAAGACCCGGGACCTTTCAAATTATAAAGCAAAGGGACTTCGACAGGCAGATAAAGAAGAAGAACAACAAATATTTCATAATGATTAATCTATATGAGTATAAATTAAAGTACCAGATGGTAATAAAAAGAATATTCCGTTTAATACCTTTTGAATGTTTTTCAATGTCCGGTATGTGTGGTCTCTCAACACTTGACTCACATATATCAAAACCAACAGACTTGACAAGATGGAGAAAGTCGTCTTCATTCTCCCAGTCATTCTGAAAGTGAACGTAATCCTGTAGAAAACAAAAAGTAGGAACGAGAGAAACATGTAGTAAAGTGCGGATAAATATGAATTATATAAAAAAAGATGAAACATAAAATGCTCATGTGCGTATATTGTAGAGTAGAAATGTAAGGCCTCATGGGGCTTTCGCACTATGCGTGTTTTACAGGTACGTAAAAATGCAGAGGCAGTCCGCAGAAAATTGCCGCGTACTCGAGAAAAAATAAACAATGAATCGGCGTAGTACCTGCGCATGATTACGCATGATTACGCAGTGTTGCGTACCCTAATTGAGCACAGTTACGTAGGTGAGGCGGAGAATTGCGCATAGTTGCGTGTAAGGATTATAGGATCAAGACCCAAAAGAGATGTCAAAAAGGATTTAAAGATTTTTTCAACTTGAGTCTTTTGAATGATACTGCTGTGAAACAAAGTAATTACAAGTGCTATAACATATGCATTTGGAAGTAATGTAACAATTTTGACTTTTGGTCTGTACCTATTTTTCCTTCTTTGTATGATTTTGACATTTTTAACCTTTTGGGAATTAAGCGCTACATTAATTTTGTGTATCATTATTATTTTAAATTCAAAGTGAGAAAAATAGTCCTTGACCGGAAGTGATAGTGGTAAACAGTAATTCTGATGAGATTCAGACGTAAAAGCACAAATACAACAGAAATATATACATATGTCTTGTAAAATATATTGTTTACCAGATCATCTATATAATTTGTTTTCTCTTCTTTGAGAGTATTATTTCAGAAGTTAGTGTTAATAATATAAAAACAAGTAGATGAGTTCGTCGAGAAAATGAATTATTTTTGTGTCCAAAGACTTAGAACAGAGCATATAAAAACAATAAGCATGATAAGATATAATACGCTTATTGTGGAGAATTGACGAACAACAACACGCTCGCTGACATATCACGTGACCCAAAGTTGTCAGTATTAAAATAATTTAAAATATTCATAACTTTCTCATTTAATGCCGGATTTCGTTCAAACCTTTTTTTTTCATCAGCTACCTTTCTGATTTTGTTTGCGCTTTCAATATAATAAAGGTTTTTCTGGCCAAGAGTCCTTCTTCAACAAAATAACTGCACTCCGAATCATTCACCAATGCCCCTACATTACAAAACATTAATTGGTCACTCACATCATTTTCTGGACTAACAACTGATTTAATTGTTTACTTGACTTGATTAATGGAAATTCATTTATCAATTGAATGATTTTGGTGTTGGGTAGGTAAATAATTAAAATATTCTTGCCTTATTCCAACATGGACAGACACCGATTGACAGTGCTGTATCGAGAAGCTGTGAAAAATTTCACATGCCTTTTTCGTGAAGGAATCGAACCCACGATCTCCTGATGACTAGACAGGTGTATTACCACAGGTGTTTTTTCACAGCTTCTCGGTACAGCACTGTCAATCAGTGTTTATCCATGCTGGGATATGGCAATAATTATTTCAATATCGTTGATTGTTTGAATTGATTTTTGTGTTTTTCTTTGAATTGAATGGAATGCTGATTTCCTTTTAAAGACATGATCTAAATTAGTAAATACTAAATAATAACATAGAAAAAGTATCAGAGATTTAATGAAAGCTTGTCTGATTGATTGATTGATAAATTAACTGATGTCTCTTTTCGGTGCTCTTTAACCGAGTTGATTGAAATTTCTCCGGGAGAGATATTAATAACCAATTTATCTATTACAAGGAGATTCTACCCAAATACATTGTTTCTATAACAGGAGCAGATAAATTAGATGAGCAGAACAAAAAATGTTTGTAAAAATGGACAACTAAAGAAATTTATGTGTGGAGAGTGTTCAGGGAGATTTTTTAAAATCACATCAGGAAATTGTCGTTTCTGAACACTAAACATTTGTATTGGAGTAAAATAAATTAAAAATTACATCTGAAAAAAAAAGGGCAATGAGGTGAAGACACCGGGCCGGGGGTGCAAGGGAGATTTTTTTAAATACAGATCATTTTGACCACGTCTTAAAAGGGTCTCGACAGTATTATTCTGTATAACCACCGCATGATATGGGGGTGCCCAAAGGGAAAGATTGATCATCATTGGGAGTTTAATGGATTGCTAACTTTCTTAACGAGCGAGCGGAGCGAGCGAGGGAAAAGACTACTTTTGATAGCCACAGTTATGTTTATATATTTAGACAAATTAGCAACTGATGACGTCACAGGTGCACAACTGACTATTTATTATATTCATATCAATGTCATAAAATGTTACTTTTTCTCCCAAAATATGATTTCTTTAAAATCTTTATGATATATATGTAGATCCACAATTTGCATGTTTACATTCATACAAACTTTACAAATTCCCGTAAAAATGATAGATTTTCCACCATGTTAATAATGAAATTGAAATTGTTTGATTTTCTATGAGCAGTGTTTTGCAATCTTTGTACTACTAGTTTCTTTTAATTTTGTATTCCTATCAGCATTTTAATTGTACTTATTGTAAATTGTATTCCATGTTATTTTGTATCAATTATTTGTTCATTGTTACCTTGATCAGGACCTTGAGGGAAAACAGCTTTTGCTGATCTTGTTTTTATCCTGTTGAAATATATTCTAATAAATAAATAAATAAATAAATAAATAAATAAATAAATAAATACAAACTCTTGATAGTTGTGACCCCATGATGTCATTAAATTGGCAACATCTCGGGGAATTTTCACCGATTTACCAATTTTTTCAAATCTTTTAAGATTCCCAACTTTTTTATTACTTGTCCGATTTTCTTCAAACTATTTTTTTTTTGCTTCCGTTAAAAAATGTTTTGAGGTAGACTCTTCTTTTAAGATTTTACCATGAGAGAACATGTAACAAAATTTGGTCTTCCAAGGGACCCTTGAACACATCATGTGATTTCATGTCATGAATATGTGAGATATGATTGTTATGTAAAGGAATTATCAATTCTCATCGAAGCATATGATAGAAAAGCAATAATAAATCCTTGCCTACCAACAAACAAATCTCAGTGTAGTTCTAGTGCGACATATTGAACTAATTACGTACAAAATGAATTACAGCAACTCTGAGAGCAAGTGCGGCGTAGAGTTGCGCTTGAAATGCGTGCAGTTGCTGAGACTTGTGTACAGTTGCGTAGGATTGCGTAGTATTACATATACTTTCGCAAGAGATGCGTTCTCTATCTCCGCAGACATGGCAGAGAGTCCGCCGAAAAAAAATTAAATATGTTTAATATTTTGGCGGACTCTTTGCGCAAAGCATTTTTACGTAAATCTACGTAATGGTATGCCATACCTCCGTAACAATACGCAAGTGTACGCCACTTATGCGCAACTGTACGCCAACCTTTTGAGACTTGCGCAAAGTGTAGCGTACAGTTGCGTATGGTTACGTATGCTTGGCGTGCAGTTGCTTACAGATGCGGACTCTGCTCTCCTTACATGTTTTATTTTTTTGCGTACTCTCGCGGACCCGTTTTGCGTTAATTTGCGGAGACTTGCTTACAGTTGCGGATAAATCGCGCATTGTTGCGCAACTGAACGCAACTATACGTAACTGTACGTAATCGACGAATACGCACAGTGTGAAATCCCCATTAAGGGGGAGTGCGAGGGGGAGGGGCGGGAAATCACTTCACGGTAAACTCCGTCCCTTTGTATTAATTAAACGATAATCTATTGCTGGATTGTACATCAATACATTGATTTGATATAGCATCTTTTTAAAAGTTTTGCAATATTTTTCGAGATTTGTCCAGAAGCCCGTATATATAGTACTTCGTAAAGGTACACAAGACTCTACAAACGACTTGTGGGAAATGTTGAAGGAAGTATTATAGCTAAAGCTAAACACACCTTCACATATGACCCCCATTTAGGGTGACGTCGTACCCAGGAATCTGCAGTCTCGCCAAAAGAACACTTCAAACTGAGAATCCTAGACTGGAGAGCAAATAACATTTGAACTGTACCACCGGGCTTCAGGCACGAGTAGATATTTTCCAGAACTCGCTTCTGGTCAGGACACCAGTTGAGAACAAAGAAGCAGAAGGCTTTATCAAATGTCGAGTGGCTCCATTCTTGAAGGTTGTTGGCAAATGAATGCGCATCAGCAACGTGGTACTCTATGTTGTTCATTGCATTACAATTATTTGCAGCTTCGATCATGACAGCAGATCTGTCGAAACCTAAATATGCAAATAAGAAAATAAATTAGCAAATTTAAAGAAGAATGTCAATTTCTCCTATCAGTGGCGTACCGTGGGTCGACCCATTGGGGAGGAGGCACAGACCCAAAAGGTCAAGAAGGGATCAAATCGAGGGAGCGAAGCGACCGAGCGTGGAGGTTGTTCAGGGAGATTTTTTTTTAATCACATCAGGAAATTGGTGTTTCTGAACACTAAACATTTGTATTGGAGTAAACTAAATGAAAAATTACATCTGGAAAAAAAATACATATATAGGTCTTACAAGGGGTTGTCAAGGGCAATGAGGTGAAGACACCGGGCCGGGGGTGCAAGGGAGATTTTTGAAATACAGATCATTTTGACCACGTCTTAAAAGGGTTTCGACAGTATTATTCTGTATAACCACCGCATGATATGGGGGTGACCAAAGGGAAAGATTGATCATCATTGGGAGTTTAATGGATTGCTAACTTTCTTAACGAGCGAGCGGAGCAAGCGAGGGAAAAGACCACTTTTGATAGCCACTTTTTACAAAATCAAAGCATTTGTAAGAAATCCTCACTCGTCATCTTCATTCCTGAATGTAAAGATAAAATAAAGTATACACTATTATAGTACGAGCGAGAAAATATCGCAATTTTACACCCAGGATTTTGGAAAATCGTTCTTTAGCCCCATCCAATAAATAGCGTTATGCCAATTCAATTTCTGAATGTAAAGGAATTATGAAGCATGATTAGATACTATACGAGCGAGCGGAGCGAGCGAGGAAAACATACCAATTATCTCGTCATCATCGCTACATTTGCACACCCTAAAGTGTGGGACAACTTACATATTAAATAAATGGCGTTATATTCAATGTCTGAATACAAAGGAATAAAGCTAGATGATCTAATACGAGCGAGCGTAGCGAGCGAGAGAAATATGCAATTTTCTGTATATTGATGCTACATTATTTTGTATATTCAAATATTTTGAAAAACTTTAGGCCTATGTAATAAATGGCGTTATATTCAATGTCTGAATAAAAAGGAATGAA